>CM062603.1:6577951-6641093 GCA_031470985.1 Agastache rugosa
TGTGGATTAAGTGATAAAGTTGAACAATAATAAACTATAAATAACCCAGTTAATTAACCCTTAAAACTAATTGATCAAAGCACTAGTCTTCTCAATTATTCTTCTCTTCATCCACAACTCAACTGAATCTACCTTTGTCTTCAACATTCCAAAACCCTAATGGCCGACGAAGCCAAAGCCAAAGGCAACGCCGCCTTCTCCGCCGGAAACTTCGATGACGCCGTCCTACACTTCACTAGCGCAATCAAATTGGCCCCCACCAACCACGTGCTCTACTCCAACCGCTCCGCCGCCTACGCCTCCCTCAACAATTTCTCCGACGCTCTCTCCGATGCGCAGAAGACCGTCGACCTCAAGCCCGACTGGCCCAAAGGCTACTCGCGCCTCGGCGCAGCGCAAATGGGACTCCACAGCTACAACGACGCCGTTTCCGCCTACAGAAAGGGCCTCGAAGTCGACCCCAATAGCGAGGCCCTCAAGTCGGGCCTCTCCGACGCGGAGGCAGCTCTAGCCCGAAGCTCCAGACAGCGGGCCGGACCCGGAGGAAGCCCCTTCGGGGAGGCGTTCGGGCCGGAGATGTGGGTTAGGCTGGCGAGTGATCCCAGCACCCGGGAGCTTCTGCAGCAGCCCGATTTTGTGAAGATGATGCAGGATATTCAGAAGAGTCCGAACAATTTGAACTTGTATTTGAAGGATCCGAGGGTTATGCAGGCGTTGGGGGTTTTGCTGAACTTGAAGATTCAGGGGAGGGGCGGGCCCGAGGAGGATGCGGAGATGGCGTCTGCATCCAGTGGTGAATCGCCGGAGAGGAGGAGGCCGGCGGAGGCTGAGCATGTGAAGGTGGAGAAGCGGCCGGAGCCGGAGCCCGAACCGATGGAAGTTTCGGAGGAGAGAGAGAAGAAAGAGAGAAAAGCAGTGGCTCAGAAAGAGAAGGAAGCTGGAAATGCTGCTTATAAGAAGAAGGATTTTGAGACGGCTATTCAGCATTACTCGAAGGCGATCGAATTGAATGATGAGGACATTTCTTTCCTCACCAATCGTGCTGCTGTTTACTTGGAGATGGGCAAGGTATGTCTGGCTGGTTGTTGTTCTTTTGTAGATTTATGTTTCAAGATTTTTGTCAAGTTAATATATAACTAATTCTTATGCGTGTTTAATTATTTTCTGTATGTTGGCATCTTTGCAAATTGATGTATTTTCTTTTTCTGCACTCTTTCACGGCAATGTGCTTTAATGGTAACCTTAAGACACATGTTAATTTTGCTAATTTGGTGCATAATTGGTTTCATTAGATATTATTTGGTTGATGTGGAACGCTCTTAGGACTTGTTTAATTTGAGGATTTCATGTAGATAGGTGGTCTAGTGGATGTGATAAAATTAATCCACCCTTATCTATTTATTATCCAAAGTAAACAAGGCCGGCCTAAGGTTCGCTTGGGATTTGCAGGAGCAGAGTTAGTTCATCTTGTATGACTTTGATATGGATGCGTGGATGACTGGATCTGCTATTACAGCCGAGTTAGATCAGATGCGTGTGAGCCTTGCTACTTAGTATCTACTATGTTGTTACATTGTTCTTTGAGTGTGGGAGTGTGTGAAGTGGCATCCGAGAATATGATGCTTAAAATTTTTGTCGATATTCTTGATGGTGTAAGAAGTTTAAGTTGGGACCTTGGAAAATGGTTAGCTTTCTGGAGTTGGTTGGCAAGTGATGGGCTTTAATTTCTCTGGTAAAATGCCCGCCCGTCACCCAGCGGATAAAGTACATTTGATTGGCGACTTGCCCATTCAGTGACTTTGGCGCTGGACGTTCCCTAAATGGGTACTATCGGGTCGGGTCAATTCAATAATAGACGCCTGTTGGCATTTCACCTTTCTTCTCCTTTCAGGACCTATCCGAAAGAGAATCCAGTACTTTCTTGGTTGTGAATTCCTGAACTGGTTGTTCGCTGTTGAAGAATTCTTGTTTGGGCAGTTCCTCCCCACCCCAAACCCAAAAAATAAAACATAAATGTTAGGATAGTTTACAGCTTGCTCTGTTTTTCTATCAGTTTTATAAGATGTTTTTAGGGGTAGGAAATATGGTTTCAGTTTTTGGTTACATCGATGATCAGCCACTGGATATAAATTGTTTGCTCTCAGTAACATAGTATTACTTCAGCTCCCTTTCCACTGCAAGTTGCGCTATACATGATCAGCCTCATCCAGCCCGTCCCTTTTTTTTTATAAATGGTTGTGCAGATCGCTTGTTTTCTTTAAGTATATTGATTTATCATCTCCCTTTAGGAATCAGTATCACGCTTTTGTGGAAATCACACTAATTGTCCATGGATTTTATTGATTTATTTTCTCTACAAATATATAATTCTAAAAGGAGGGTGTTGCTTGTTTCTTAGTTTTTATGTAATTATCATTGAAATACTATTTCAGTATGAGGACTGCATTAAGGATTGTGACAAAGCAGTTGAGAGAGGCAGAGAATTAAGGTCAGATTTCAAGATGGTAGCCAGGGCACTAACAAGAAAGGGAACTGCCTTGGTAAAGATGGCCAAGTGTTCCAAGGACTATGAACCTGCAATCGAAGCTTTCCATAAAGCCCTCACAGAGGTCCGCAACCCAGACACACTGAAAAAACTCAACGATGCGGAGAAAGCAAAGAAAGATCTTGAGCAACAGGAATATTTCGATCCTAATTTAGCTGATGAGGAGCGTGAGAAAGGTATTGCAGCTCTAACTTTTGAGCATGCTGTCTTCGTTCGCCTTCTTAGTTTAACAAATCTTGATTAAAATTATTGACTTCAACTTTGTGATAAATTACAGGGAACCAGTTCTTCAAGGAACAGAAGTACCCTGAAGCTATCAAGCACTACACTGAAGCTTTAAAGAGGAATCCTAAAGATCCAAAGGTAGTTTAGATCATATATATAAATATATATGTGCGCTTTATACATTGAAATTGTCGATTGTTATTGTGACTGTGGTGCGCACCGTGTGGTGGGATGTGCAGGCATACAGCAATAGAGCTGCTTCGTACACAAAACTTGGGGCTATGCCTGAGGGACTAAAGGATGCTGAAAAATGTATTGAACTTGATCCAACATTTGCGAAAGGTTATACCAGGAAGGGTGCTATTCAATTTTTCATGAAGGAGTTTGAGAAAGCATTGGAGACGTACCAGGAGGGATTAAAGCATGACCCTAGCAACCAAGAATTGCTGGATGGTATCAGGAGGTTGGATCATTATTAGCCAATTGACATCTCACATCAAACCTTACCTTGAAACGCGTAGTTATATGACTGACACCTTTCCATATTTTTGTGCAGATGTGTAGAGCAGATAAACAAGGCTAGCCGTGGAGATTTGAGCCCAGATGAACTGAAAGAGAGACAGGTTTGCCATCTTCCTAGAAACGTCAGTGTTGTGATTGTTTTGGTATATGTGGAGTTTGGTATTCACTCAAAATCATGTGTTTTAGGCAAAGGGGATGCAAGACCCGGAGATTCAAAACATCCTGACAGATCCGGTGATGAGACAAGTACTTGTCGACTTGCAGGAGAATCCGAAGGCGGCACAGGACCACATGAAGAACCCTCAGGTGATGAACAAAATACAGAAACTTGTGAGTGCAGGAATTGTGCAAGTCAAATAAGCAGCAGCAGTATAGGCCAACCCAACTTGTTGTTTTTTAGCAAGTGTAATGATGATGATGATGATGATGATGATGATGTCATTCTGGGTTTGGTGGCTGCTGAGTTTGCGACTTGTCTATACACTTTGCCAATTCCCGTGGGAAATTGAATTGGGACTATATTCATTTTTTGTGGAATTAATTCTTGAGAATGAATGGGCTGCTATTTAGTGACTTTCTTTTAATTTCGCAAACGTCTTAGTCACTATGTCAGCTGTTTCCTCCAATTGATTCATGTCTTATCTCAACAAATTGTTTCTAAATCGATTTGATGTAAGAAATGCTTTCTTATGTGGAGATCAATAGATTTGCACAGGTTTTCAAGATGTGAAGCTTGAAGAAAATCACACCACCTTATTGTGCATAAATCACTTTATGGTTATCATGGCCTGTGTTAACCCCAAATTGGGCTATTATCTATCTTGAATTTTCGCATCTTATTATATATGGTTTTTATATAGGGTGTGGATTTGGTAGAATTCATTCTTATATGAATCCGTAGGAATCATGCATTTTTATGATTTCGGAAATGCACAAAATGCAGTACTTTAATACATAAATATAGCAAAGCAACTTTTTTTTCGTCTTCGCCCTCGTCTTCGATTTTAATTTATAGATAATGATTATGACAACATTAATGTCCTTTAGCTCGCTCCGAGGCCTTCGGCTCCCCTCGCTCGACTCTTAAATCAAAAAATATATTTATGCATTAAAATAATGCAATTTGTGCATTAACTTGTGTGATAAAATGCATGGTTCTTATGGACTCATATAAAGATGAGTTTCTATATGATCATCTCCTTATATATATATATATATATATATATATATATATATATATATATATATATATATAGCGCGGATCAAATAAGAACACTTTCTTAGGTGAGAAATAAGAACAAATCTGGATCCTTGATCCTTGTTGATCTACGGTCCAGATTTAACCGTGCATTTAATTACTCTATTTATGCATTTAAATGCTAATGCATTAAGTTATTGTAGTTTATGCATTAAAATATTTATGCATTTAGTTTCTGCATTTTATGCATCTCCGATATAATAAAAATGCATTGTTCTTACGTTCTCATATAAGATGTGTTCTTACCAGATCCACTCCCTATATATAGGGAGTGGATCTGGTAAGAACACATCTTATATGAGAACGTAAGAACAATGCATTTTTATTATATCGGAGATGCATAAAATGCAGAAACTAAATGCATTAAAATATAGGGAGTGGATCTGGTAAGAACACATCTTATATGAGAACGTAAGAACAATGCATTTTTATTATATCGGAGATGCATAAAATGCAGAAACTAAATGCATAAATATTTTAATGCATAAACTACAATAAATTAATGCATTGACATTTAAATGCATAAATTACAGTAACTAAATGCACGATTAAATCTAGACCGTAGATCAACAAGGATCAAGGGTCCAGATTTGTTCTTATTTCTCACCTAAAAATTGTTCTTATTTGATCCGCGCTATATATATATATATATATATATATATATATATATATATATATATAGACTTAATAGTGTGAAATGGCCAAACAAGATATTAAAAACTAAATTTTGTCACCCAACTTAATTTTTATAAATTGTCATTCTTTGGGGAAAACTTCTCATATTGCCCTTACTTTTGACCAAATCACACAAAGTACATTCTCTCTCCTCCTTTTCTCTAGCTACCCAACAAAAAGTACACACACTCTCTCCTTTTTTATATCAAACGAATCTTATTTTCTCTCTCCTCTCACATTTCAGTTGCATTTTTCTCTCTCTCCCTTTATCTTTCAGCTCATTTTTTCTCTCTTTTTCGTATTTTCTGCATCACAATCACGTTAAGACATGCTACGCCGTTACGAAGATAACATATTCGTACCGAGAGTACCACATTAGTGCCGGAGTACCATATTCGTACCAGAGTACAACATATTCGTATCGGAGTACCACACTAGTGCAAAAATACTATATTCGTACTGGAGTATTCCGTTAAGCCGTGGTAAACTGGAGCGAAAATATCATATTCGTACCAGAGTACCACGTTATGGCGTATACGCTGATTACGAAATTAAGATATTCGTACCAAATAATCGAATCATTGAATTCTTGCTTTTGTACCAAAATTGGATGTGCACACACATGATGTACGCTTATTCGTACCAACATGTCATGTTACATGCCTCTGTACGGTGGTACGAAATATGTTATCACGAGTTGTTCGTACCAAGAGTACCTGTATTATTTTCATGCAGCCGAGGCCATCTTTTTTTTATTGTTGCACATGGAGGAATATGAAATAACAATATATACGAGAATTTGTTTGATAATTATTTTCAATTGTATAACACGTTTGTTATTTTTATTTTTAAAATGTTCCGTTGAAATTAATTTTTTTGGCCTAATAGGTTCATTGATGCCAATTGTACCAAGAAACTACATATCTAAATTAGACAAATTACAAAATACATACAATTTTGACAAATTGATAAATTAGAGCATACATACTAATAATACTAGTATTGTATAGAAAAATATTTACAAATCAGAAATTGTAGCAAATTATTTATAAATAAGAATTGTTTATTCACTAATCCTTAATCCAGCTTCATCCCTACGGTAAGTACTCTTTCATCCGTGTTGAAAGAATAAATGCTCAGCCAAAATATTGATTTCTCGAGTTCTTGTAGGACACTATGACCGATTTCTTGAGTTCTTTCATACCTCTTGTAGGTCCATTGTACCTTGAAAAAAAAAAGGTAAAAAACAGTTTAGGATATGGTACTAATATAAACCATTCGTACTAATATATCAGGTACAACTGGTACGAACACACAATATTCGTACCAACGTACCAAGGTTAGATGTCGCGATGTCATGCTACGCCGGTAAGAACTCAACATATTCGTACCGGAGTATCACGTTTGGTCGTGATAATTTGGTGCGAAAATATCATATTCGTATCACAATACCAAATTAGGACGTGGTACGCTAGTACGAAAATACGACATTTGTACCGAAGTACTGAATCTTTAAATTCATGACCACGTTAGGATGTGGTACGCCAGTACGAAGATACCATATTCATACCGAATTATCCCGTTAGGCCGTGGTAAGTCGGTACGAAAATACCATATTCGTACCGGAGTACCACGTTAGGGTGTGGTCACGAAATCAAAGATTTGGTACTTCGATACGAATATCGTATTTTTCGTACTATCATACCACGTCCTAACGTGGTATTGCGATACGAATATGGTATTTTCGCACCAGTTTACCACGGCCTAACGTGATACTCCGGTACGAATATGGTATTTTCGTACCGACAAACTATGCCCTAACGTTGTCATAAATGCAAAGATTTGGTACTTCAATCCGAATATCGTGTTTTCGTACTAGCGTACCACGCCCTAGCGTGGTACTCCGGTATGAATATGATATTTTTCGCACCGGATTACTATGACCTAACATGATACTCTGGTACGAATATGGTGTCTTCGTACTGGCATACCACGTCTTAATGTGGTTGTGACGTAAAAAAATAAAATAAAAAGAGAGAGACAAACACACCAATTCGTACCAACGTACCAGGACGGTACGCTACCAACATGTCAATTCATACCAATACACCCATAAATCAACAAAAAATAATACACCAAAGCGAAAAACAAGCCAATAATAAGTTGCAGACTACCGGTACGAGTTACTACTGGTACGAATACATCAATTTCGTACCAACGAATTTTGACAGCAAATAGAAATATGCTGAATCAACACAAATGAACCAGAAAATCAACAATAATACACCCAAATTGTCCAGATTTAAACCCAAATCACCAAAAAACAAAACGAAACGAAACGAAAAACTACAAATTAACAATTCAAAAAAAAAACTCACAAAAATGCCGATTTCAGATTTGAACGAATTTTTCAGATATGGACGGTATTTGATTTGAACTTTGGCCGGTGAAGAATGACAAAGAAACGACGATGGATGGCGAGGAGCTGCACGACGGAGATGAGCAGCGCGGCGGCAGAGATCTAAGATTTCTCGAGAGAGAGAAAATCACGAAAGAGAGAGAAGAGAGAGAAAAGAGAGAAGAGAGAGAATTTTCAGAAATTAAATGAATGAAAATGGGGGGAGGGATCGGTCAAATGTATTAAAATGTGAAATTTGACTCCCCACCTTTAGTAAGGGCAAAATGGTCCGAAATTTGAAAATATTGCCAAAATTTATAAAAATTAAGTTGGTAGACAAAATTTAGTTTTTACTATCTTGTATGACTATTTCTCATTTTCACTCATATATATATATATGTATGGCATATTGAAATATCTATGAATAAAATTCAACTGTCGATTTTTTTTTAACTATAGTTTAGATTTAATGAGTGCATTATGTTGGGAAAATTATAAGGTTTCGATTTGATACCAAAACCCAACTGATTCTCCAACCGAATAGATGATCGCGTCAACCTAAATAGTGTTTTCCAGCTCGCCTGTTTGAGCCTTAGATGTTCTAGGATTACAGGTTAAGGAAGCGGAAGACAGCAGTCGACCCAGCTGTGTCTACAGCAGGAGTCAGCTAGCGGAAGACAGCAGTCGACCCAGCTGTGTTCTCAGCTGGAGTCAGCTAGCAAAAGACAAGACGGGCGTCAACTTTCGGTGAGTGATCCAACAGAGCTCGATCAGCCGAAGAGAATTCGAGCCGAGTTCAAAACACGGTAGTCCGGTATGTACGAGAACAAATGAACTATCTCTGAAGACTCCACTTCGAGACAGTCCAACTCTGAATTCAAAAGCCAGCTCTAAAGGCAGAAGATCCCGGAATCAGAGGAAGTCAACCTACCTCGACCAATGAGGGATTGCCAGATCAGCATCCTAGACTTCAGAACCTAGGATGTGACACAAATGAAGACAGTGCGAGATACGCCCCAACGGCGGATCTTGTATTTAAGAAGAGTAGGTAAGATTCAAACGGCTCCTCCAACGGCTAGTCTTGAATCTCTACCTATATAAACCCGTCTTCAACCTCAGGATCAGATACGAAAAACTCTCTACAAGCTTTCATTATCTGAAATCATCATTCTTTCAAAAGCTCTCAAGCGTCTCTACATAGATCAAAGAACACTTTATCTTAAAGTGTTTCTAGTTAAGAAACTGCTTAGTTTTTCGTCTGTTCCCTAGGCCAAACTCATTGTATATCTTAAGCCTAGATTTCGAACGAGTTTATCATACTCTGAAGTTCTTAATTGTAAGAACTCGTTCATAGTTGGAACCCCATACCCAAACCCAAACCCAGAAAGGTTAGGTAAAGGTACGCTTGCTCGAAGCGCGTAATTCGAGTGGTTAGGTTCTTCAGTACCCGTAAACTGAAGGTGTATAGGCTTGACAGTGCCCGCAATGGCTTGTTGGAACACGGCTCGGGTTAGAGTTGTGAAGTTGCTTGGTACTTGGAAACCAAGTGGTAGTGGATTACCAGTGAACCTGGTCGTGGACGTAGGAGGTGTTACTCCGAACCACGTAAAAACTCGCGTGCTTCTTACTCTATCTCTTTACTATTGCTTTATATTCAGCTGTGTACTAACTCCTTCATATCATTGCATACTTGTTCAAAACTGCACACACAAAATGCTTCTCCAAAGACAATTTGTGTCTCTCGAAAAGTTGCACAACCCGACTAAGCCGAAAACGTTAAGTTAATATTTTCAAAGCGAGTTTTTCTAAGTAACCGAGTTAAGTTTTCAAACCACCACTTTCCGCACCGCCAGCTGAGTTATTTACCCAGCTGACCCTCCCCAGCTGGATCAATAACTGAGCTCACCAACTCTGTGTTTTAACTTGAAAAAGTTTTGAAAAATCTACTTGGTGTATTCACCCCCTCCTCTACACCAAGTACCCAGCTCAGGGACCATCAATTGGTATCAGAGCAGTGGTTCAAAAGACCACCGTTTCTGTATCAAGAGATCTCTCTTGACACTCTGAGTCAGTGGTCAACTGAACAGATCCGTTTTTCAGAAAAACTCATCTTATTACATACTGCACATGTCTATGGATTCTTATCTTAACAGGAATCTCCCCACCTTCTCGGTAGACGACTATGCAATCTGGAAATTCAGATTAAAAAGCTTCCTTTGTGCACATCACGACATGATGTGGGACGTCATCACAGACGGACCCATCCTTATCTATAAACAAGGAAATGAACTCGTACCTGCTCATGATGGAGGACAACCAGAATACCGGCCAATTCTCAAGCCAAAGAAGGATTAATTCGTCAGAAGAATGAAAGCAAGCTGGTTTGGACAGCTTCGCAAGAAACACCATCTCATCAACAGTCTCAAACGCCTACCTGAGTAAGATCATCAAGTGCGAGACAGCCAAAGAGATGTGGGAAATACTTGCCAAGCTATGTGAAGGATCTGAAGAAATTAAAGAAAACAAATTCACAATAGCTCGCCAAAAATTCGACAACTTCAAGCAACATTTAGTTAACGCAGTCCATCGAAGCGATGGAGCTAAGGTTCTCAAACATAGTCATTAAGATAGAGACAATCAGAACTGGGAAGTATACCCAGCGGAAAAAGAATCTAAAGGTTCTTTCAGCTGAATGGAACACTTACAAGGTAGTTCACCAAAGTCGAAGTGACTTGGGTGATCTATCTACAGAAAGGTTGTTCTCACTCTTAAAAGCCAACGAATACAACTTGAAGATCACTCAAGAAGAATCTTCAAGCAGACAGAATGACGGAGAACTCACCCCAGCTCCAAAAGAAATAGCTTTCAGAGCCAACTCTGAAAAGTCAGCTCATGTCAAGTCAGCTGAGTCCTCCAAGATGAAGAAGGACAAAAAGGATATGAGCAAAGAGGAGCTACTCGAAGAAATTGCCATGATGGTGAAAAATTATAACAGACTCGGCACACCAGCAAGGGCAAATACAAGAAGTTCTTTAGGACTTACGGAGATAAGTACGCAGAACTCGATGAGAAGTCACCGACCAACGAACAAAAAGTGAAGGTTGCTTCAACTCAAGGAACCGTGACACTACCGACAAGATTGTCCAAAGGCTGTCCAAGAAAGACAAAGACCAATTAAAAGCTAAGGCGGCGAGACAAAAGGAGAGCTTATATCGCCGATGAAGAATCGAGTGCAAGAAAATGGATGACATGCCATTTTCGGACTCGGAAGAAGAAGCCACGATGGCCCATGATGAACCCGATTGGGATACATGCTTCATGGGACAAACGGACGACATCGATGAAGATGAGGTAACGTCTCGAACTCTAAATCTATCTAACATCTCACCATCACACGATCACTCTACACAGAACTCAGAATCTGGACTACCTGATTGGAGTCTAGTAGAGAAAGTAATGAACGATTCCAAGGAGCTTCAAGAGATCCTTGACGTCATTATGTGTGAGAATGCCGAGCTGAAGGCGGAACTGGAAAAGACAAAAGTATCAGACACAACTGATACAACTCAGCTCCAACAGGAAGTCGTTTCACTAAAAGACAAAATAGTGAAACAAGATCAGCTGATGAAGAAATTCAACACTGAGAAGAAACAGCTGATAGAAGATGTGGAAAAGGTCACAAATTGAATCGGAAAGGAAGTCAGCTGAGATCATTGAGCTGAAAAGCACCGAAGAGGTACTATCTAAAAAGATAGTAGCTCTCATCAAAGCCACGTCAACAATGGACGAGATCATTAGTGCTCAGCGTCCAGCAGCACTCAAAGCGGGACTGGGATACTACGAATCAAAGGATGCCTCAAACATTGCCTCCACAAGTGGAACAAAGGTTATGTTTGTACGTGCAAATGAACCTTCAATCCCAAAGGAAATTTCAAAGATCAACAGCTGAGGACACAAAGAAAAGGGAAGAACAAATTTTCGTGAAACATTCTCAAGCTCCGTCGAGGACACAACAGACGTCAAGAAGAACAAATTCGTGAAATAGGCCTCAAACTCAGTCGAGAACACGGCGGACATCAAGAAGGTCGGTGTGCGACAACCTCAAGCCCAACTCGCAAGAACGTGCTCAACCTCAACGAAGACCACAGCCGGATTTTACGTATACCTACCCACAACACCAGCACGTTGATCGATATCAACCAAGATATCAAAGATACCCAGCTGGATACCACTCATACGAGTATCAGCTGGATAATCATTTCCAGCCACAGTATCACATGAGACAGCAGAGACTAAGGAACGTCTCAGCTAGGCACACAGCTGGAAACCAAAAGAAATCCAGACAACAAAACAAGAAGACACGAAGATCAAGACCCCGCCAGCAACAACAGAAGAACACAAAGAATG
This sequence comes from Agastache rugosa, assembly GCA_031470985.1. Classification (NCBI taxonomy): domain Eukaryota; kingdom Viridiplantae; phylum Streptophyta; class Magnoliopsida; order Lamiales; family Lamiaceae; genus Agastache; species Agastache rugosa. Next base: position 6,589,982 of record CM062603.1, read on the forward strand.
TGTATATCGACTCAGCTGGGAGAATTATCAGATCAAATGACCCAATTCGAGTCATCAAGCAGATCTGGGTCATCAAAGGATCTATGTCTAACCCACAAGGACCCAATTAAAACTGGGTACCTGAATCTTAACTTTTTGTTTAGGTTTCAAGGAATCGACGCATCTCTGAGGAGTCGATGAGAACGCTTTGGTACTTGGACAGTGGATGTTCCAAGCACATGACGCACCTAAAGCATCTACTCCAGGAGTATATTGAGCGTACAGGTCCACAAGTAACATTTGGTGACAACTCCAAAGGCCTAACCAAAGGTTATGGTACATTTAAAACTAGAAATGTTATAATCCCAAATGTTTCTTATGTACAAGGATTGCAACATAACTTGCTTTCCATTAGCCAATTCTGCGACAACGGTTTTTTTGTTAAGTTTGATGCACGGGGATGCACGGTGAAGCACAGAAACCAAGCGGATACTCCTAAGAGGGAAAAGAGAAGGAAATATGTACTTCACGATCGGAACAAGCCCTCCGGAGACTTGTCTTGTATCAAAAAGCAAGAATGAAGTCACCGTCGTGGCACGTACGGCCGAATCATCTCAACTTCAAGACAATCAACAACCGGCTAGGAACCAGCTCGCTAATGGAATTCCGTATCAAGTATATGACAAAAGTCATATGTGCAGCGCATGTCAACAAGGAAAGCAAACAAGAATTTCATTCTCTCTCAAGCCAGCTCAGTCAACTGATCGAGTTCTTCAACTTCTTCACATGGATCTTTTTGGTCCGATTACTCCAAGAAGCTTCAATGGCGGAAAATATACTGCGGTCGTTGTGGATGATTTCTCAAGATTCACATGGGTATCATTCTTGTACCGAAGAGCGAAACGAGAACTAAGCTACCTATCCCGCCGGAAAGATTATCAACACAAGGAGTGCAAAATAATGGTAATAAGATCTGATCGTGGAACGGAGTTTCTAAATGAAACTATTTATGATTTTTGCGAGAAGAACGGAGTTCAACACCAAACATCTGCAGGCTCGCACACCTCGGCGAGAATGGTGTAGCGTAGAAGAAACAGAACTCTCAAGGAAGCAGCTACCTCAATGCTAGCTAGCTCTGCCATTCCAAAGAAGTTCTGGGCTGAAGCAATCAACACAGCTTGCTTCACTCAGAATCGCTCCCTACTCACATCAAGGCAAGGAAAGACACCGTATGAGCTATGGAACAACAGAATACCATACATTGGATATTTCAAGGTATTCGGATCCAAATGTCACATTCTCAATAATGGGAAGACACAGCTCAAGACGTTCGACGAAAAGACAGACCGAGGAGTATTCCTTGGTTACTCCGCTGTGAGTAAAGCATACAGAGTCTTCAACAGAAGAACTCAAATAGTCGAAGTAACTCCACATGTTACCTTTGACGAATCCTCCTTCGAATATAGAGATTCTATCAAACGAAGAAGCGAAGGAGAATCTTCAAGATTGATTCGTACAAGGGCTCAAGAGAATAGAATCAGGAATCTGGCCGAACCATTAATTTGGGACAATGAGCCAGAGGAGGAAATCCAAATCAACCAAGAAGCTCCACCAGCTGGAAATCGAGAAGAAGCTTCAACGCCAAATCAAGGGGGAACATCATCAGCTGGGAATCCAAACACAGCTGAGTCCCCAGCTCCATCTCCAGCTGAACCTCTTCAGAAGTCACCTCAAAATTCAAATCAAGGAGAATCAATCTCTCAAGACTTAACTCCAAAGCAACTCCAAGACAGACGAAATTTAGCCACTTCAAGCATCAATCAACTGGAAGAAGAAATTCGTAAGAGGAGAAGATGGATTGAAGATCATCCATCATCAGCAATCATTGGAGAACCTTCTGACCAAGTCAAAACCGAAGCTCGGTACTCAAGCTTCATCGGATCATCAAGAAGCAGCTGACACAGCTCAACTCTCAGTAGAGCTAGAACTGACAGTCTATGATGAAGACACAGCTCTAATGGCGTGTTACGTATCTCAAGTGCCAGAGCCTCAATCAATTCTCGAAGCTTTGAAGAGTGTGCCTTGGATAAATGTCATGCAAGAAGAGCTGAACGAATTCCTCAGAAATTGTGTTTGGGAATTAGTCGACAGACCTCAAGAAGTCAAAGTCATAGGACTCAAATGGATATTCAAGAACAAAATGGATACCCTGGGAGTCGTCATCAGAAACAAAGCTCGACTCGTTGCCAAGGGCTACACTCAGCAGGAAGGAATTGACTTCGAAGAATCTTTTGCTCCAGTAGCACGATTGGAAGCAATCAGACTATTTCTCGCCTTTGCAGCACATCACAAATTCAAGGTCTATCAAATGGATGTGAAGTGTGCATTCCTAAATGGAGAAATCAAAGAAGATGTCTACGTTGAACAACCTCCAGGATTCAAAGTAGAAGGAAATAAAGTCTACAAACTAAAGAAGGCTCTTTATGGATTAAAGCAAGCACCTCGAGCTTGGTATGACACTCTGTCAAATTTTCTCATATCCAAAGGATTCAAGAAGGGCTCGATGAGACAGAACTCTCTTCACCATCAAGTCAGGAGAAGATATCCTGGTTGTTCAAATCTACGTAGACGATATCATCTTTGGATCAAGATCAAGCTTCTTATGCCAAAGATTTGGAGAGATAATGTCCGAGAAGTTCCAAATGTCCATGATGGGAGAAATGAGTAACTTCAAGTCAAGCAATCTTCAGAAGGGATCTTCATAAATCAATCCAAATACGTGAAAGATTTGATCGCCAAGTATGGAGTTCAATCCAGCAGAACTGTAAAGATTCCAATGAACACCAACTGAAAGATTGAACCAGAGGTGAAGGGAAGTCGCTGATTCCGGCAAATACAGGAGGGATAATAGGATCCCCGCCGTATCTAACAAAGAAGTCGTCCGTGACATCTCTTTCGCAGTCGGAGTGTGTGCCAGATTTCAAGTTGATCCAAAGGAAGCACACATGCAAGCAGCCAAGAACATTCTCAAATACCTCAAAGGAACTCAGAATGTTGGGCTGTGGTACCCAGCTGAAGATAATCTACAGCTGACTGGATACTCAAATTCAGACTTCGCTGGAGATCGATTGGACAGAAAATCAACTTCAGGAACTTGTCAGTTCTTAGGAAGTAAGTTGATTTCATGGTTTTCAAAGAAACAAACGTGCGTCGCAACTTCCACGACAGAAGCAGAATATATGGCCATTTGGAAGCCTCTTCCGCAAATTCTCGTCGAAACATCACTCGGATGACTATGAAGTAAAACTGACAGTTCCAATTTTCCGTGATAGCTCTAGTGCGATTGCCATTTCGTAGAATCCAAGATTTCACACAAGATGCAAGCATGTAGACGTACGACATCATTTCATCGGAGATCACGTAGAAAAGAAGGATGTGATTGTTGAGAAAATTCACACGTACATACGGCGGTCGATATTCTCACAAAACCGCCGATAGAAGCAAGATTCAAAATGCGTGCGGATTACTTGGACTTCTCAACCCGTGACGATGCTTCACCCTTAACGGAAGCGGAACGAACGGAAGCAGACTCCAACAATGAAGAGACCAAATTGAACGGAAGCAGACTCCACTGAATGGAAGCAGACCAAATTTCGAACGGAAGCAGATCAACCGAACCGAAGCAGACTCAATAACGGAATAGGACCAACGGAAGGAGACTCCAATTGAATGGAAGCAGACCCACTGAATACAAGGCAATCAACCGAAATTCGAATCAATGTCAACGATATCGGTGAGAAAGAATTCAGCTAAACCAGATCTTTGAAAGGAAAGGATTATTCAATGAGGAATCTAGTGGAACCACGATGACCCACACACCCACTCAACCGAGGTATCGGTGACTACAATGATCAGCCGAGAGGTTTGCAACAACATTAATTACTCCTACTCAATCTCGTTTTTCTGTCAACTCACATCTTGTCATTTCTAATCAATCTTAATTAAAAGTCTGCAAAGAATTGAATAATGGGAGTTTCGAGGCAAAAGTCAAAACGCCTCAACCGTTCTCTCTCGCGCATTAACTCACAGCCGTAGATCTTCTTATCAATAGAAAAATGTTGATCGTCCATTCATCAAGAAAACTCTTTAAATATGCCAGAAGATATACGCATCAACCCTAGAAAGTTTTTCAGCATTCTTTCTTATTTCCATCAATTGGTATTATTTGTTTCTACTAACAAAAGATGCAGAAAAAGAACATGGAATCCAGAAAGATATCTCCCGAAGCTGATCAAACTTGAAGAATCTGTCAAAGCTTCAAGATAAGAGTTGCTTAACTCTCAGGAACCTCAAAGAAGACGGAAGTCCAGAAGAAGGTGAAGCCCATCGACAGAACTAGGCCAGGCCGGCGCGGTAGGAGACTGCAAAGCTCAAGAACGTCATCCACCAGGAAGGTGCAGAAAACTTTCTGGGAATGACAAAGGAAAAAGACCTCCTCAGCCCCACTGTTTCTCTCAACATAAAGAGAGAACGGGACACACAACTCCCTAGGATGCAAAAATCAACGTCAACAGACCTGGACCAGATGTTGATAAAATCGGAGTATTCAAGAGCAGTCATGTCAAAGCTCTTGCTCCGCCACAGGGAGGCACGAGAAAAGATGCGGGAGACAAAGCGGCATGCATCTAACTCCGTCCCGGTGGGAATCGGAGACAACTTGAGGAGACAAAATATGCGAAGCACGTCTTCAAACCGAAGACTCAAGTCAAAGGTGCTCGGTCGATCGGAGAAGCCGGTGACATTATGAGAGAATTCGTAATCACTCTCCGAGGAGCAGAAGGCCCACAAGCGGTCGTTTCTTTCGGTGGAAGAAAAGTTCACATCCCTGCGTGAACATAATCATCACCAACACCGCAACGGAGTATTCCAGCTGAACAACCAAGCTTAAACCCCAAGACAGATGGGATACTTCAACCGCCTTCTCCTCAGTTTCCTTCAGCTCCACAGGGACACCTTCTTCGAGATATTTCAATAAAAGATGCTCAAGTCCCTGCACCAAGCTCAAATGAGAAACATCACCCAGCCAACGATCACCTGCAGCTGGATGATGATGATATGAGCTGAATACAAGTCCCTCAAATGCTGAATCAGACTTTCTCATTCAATCTAAGAAGTTTGAAGAAACAAAATTGCAAGGAATGAAGTTATGCCCGACTCAGAAGATGCTATCTCCCGTGCTAACTCATCCCTCCAAGCACTCACCGGACCGCCCTGCCCTGAATCAGGCCAAGGACGCTGTGTCTGCAATCACAGCTGAGGCTAATGCAACTGAAGAAGAGCCAGCTAACACAACAGCTGAGCCACTAAGACTCTAAACCTCGCTGCTCAGAGCTGAAAACCACAGTTTCGCCAAACTAAAACATCGCAACAGCCGATGGTGTATATCTCCCACCCTGTTTTGATCATGCCAAAAAGGGGGAAGTAAGGGAGAAGAGAGACAAGTCAATGAAGAGGCAACCGTTGAGCTAGAGGAACCGAAATTTGAATCGAATCAGTGAAGAAGAGACGAGTCAAAAGAAAGAAACAACGGATGCAGAAGAGAAGACCCAGCCAACTGGGACTGAAGACTGAAGGATTGAAGACTGAAGATTTGAAGATTTTTTTTCCTTCTTTCTTTTTCCTGTGTTATAATGTATTTTCTTACATTAATAAAACACAAGTTTTTCTGCGTCATAAGTTGTCTCAGTTAGGTTTTGGCATCATCAAAAAGGGGGAAATTGTTAGGAAAATTATAAGGTTTCGATTTGATACCAAAACCCAACTGATTCTCCAACCGAATAGATGATCGAGTCAACCTAAATAGTATTTTCCAGCTCGCCTGTTTGAGCCTTAGATGTTCTAGGATTACAGGTTAAGGAAGCGGAAGACAGCAGTCGACCCAGCTGTGTCTACAAGAGAGTCACTAGCGGAAGACAAAGGTCGACCCGAGCTGTGTTCTCGGTGAGTCGGCTAGCAAAAGACAACAGGCGTCGGCTTTCGAGTGATCCAGCGAGCTCGATCAAGCCGAAGAGAATTCGAGCCGAGTTCAAAACACAAATGGTCAGATACAGAACAAATGAACTATCTCCGAAGACTCCACTTCGAGACAGGTCCGGCTACGAATTCAAAAGCCGGCTCTAAAGGCGAGAAGATCCCGAATCGTAGGAAGTCAACCTACCTCGACCAATGAGGGATTGCCGGATCGCATCCTAGACTTCGTAACCTAGGATGTGACACAAATGAAGACGGTGCGGATACGCCCAACGGCGGATCTTGTATTTAAGAAGAGTAGGTAAGATTCAAACGGCTCCTCCAACGGCTAGTCTTGAATCTCTACCTATATAAACCCGTCTTCAACCTCAGGATCAGATACGAAAAACTCTCTACAAGCTTTCATTATCTGAAATCATCATTCTTTCAAAAGCTCTCAAGCGAGTTCTACATAGATCAAAGAACACTTTATCTTAAAGTGTTTCTAGTTAAGAAACTGCTTAGTTTTTCGTCTGTTCCCTAGGCCAAACTCATTGTATATCTTAAGCCTAGATTTCGAACGAGTTTATCATACTCTGAAGTTCTTAATTGTAAGAACTCGTTCATAGTTGGAACCCCATACCCAAACCCAAACCCAGAAAGGTTAGGTAAAGGTACGCTTGCTCGAAGCGCGTAATTCGAGTGGTTAGGTTCTTCGCACTCCGGAAACCGAAGGTGTATAGGCTTGACAAAGTGCCCGCAACCGTTGGAACACGGCTCGGGTTAGAGTTGTGAAGTTGCTTGGTACTTGGAAACCAAGTGGTAGTGGATTACCGGTGAACTCCGGTCGTGGACGTAGGAGGTGTTACTCCGAACCACGTAAAAACTCGCGTGCTTCTTACTCTATCTCTTTACTATTGCTTTATATTCAGCTGTGTACTAACTCCTTCATATCATTGCATACTTGTTCAAAACTGCACACACAGCTGCTCTCCAAAGACAGCTGTGTCTCTCGAAAAGTTGCACAACCTGACTAAGCTGAAAACGTTAAGTTAATATTTTCAAACTGAGTTTTTCTAAGTAACTGAGCTAAGTTTTCAAACCACCACTTTACGCACTGCCAGCTGAGTTATTTACCCAGCTGACCCTCCCCAGCTGGATCAATAACTGAGCTCACCAACTCTGTGTTTTAACTTGAAAAAGTTTCGAAAAATCTACTTGGTGTATTCACCCCCCCTCTACACCAAGTACCCAGCTCAGGGACCATCACATTAAATTACTTTACTTTGTGTTTTAAAAATGTGTGCGCGTATATAGTATATGATTGCATATCTTAAAGACTTTCTCGATTTTATGCTGCTCTGCACCAACCCCCATTGTGCGATAAAGAGTTAACTTTAGTATTGATAGTCATGTTGTATACCCCGATGTCACTCCAGAAAGCATTCAGAGACAAATAATCATAAAATTTTGAATCTATTTACTATTATCAATTACTTCCTCTGTCCCAATAGCGAGGTTCCCTTTCTTTTATGCAGGTTATTAAAAAACAAGAGTAAAAAGATAAAAAATGGTAAGTTGCCGAATTAATTATTTTCATTTTTGGAATGAGACCTTGCTAAATATTTTACTTTAACAAATAACAATAAATAAAATATTAGTACAAAGGGATTTGGCATAGAGTGTCTAGTAGTTGCACCCTCTAACTAATTCTATCCTTTTTAAGTTCTATATCACTTAACCAAACACTACTGGAAAAATTCACATATATGATGGTTAAAAATTGTCACTTATGTGCATACCAAACCGTCAGAAAAAGGTGGTGTAATCTATAGTGGGTCGTCATTTATACTAGTTAAACATCACGGTCTTTATCCGTCATCTTTACTTAAAAAAACCTAGAGGACGTTTACTAAGCGAGATTGTGAATATATATGATTGATTATTTGGCCGATTATATGAATGATTGCTTCAATCTCACCTATTTGGGTTGGATACATATCAGCTCAATAGTTTCAAATAGTAGCAATAATCTCGGGCTTTGGAATATTATATGAAGGCCAAATTATCCCTAAATTCCTAAAATTTATTCGGATTTTGATTTTGCACCCAAACTATCAATTTTGCCTATAAATTCTTAAACTTTATTAATTTTTAGAATTGCATCCGAGTCAACTTTCGGCCAAGTAAAATCATATGCAGGGCTGAGTGTAGATGGCGTGGCAATATCAGCGATGTTGTGACTTTAAAAAACTTAAAATAAAACAAAAAAAAATTAAAGTAAATGAGGTGGCTTTGCTTTGTTTCTCTCTCTTTATATCTCTTCGACGTCTTCGTCATAGATCACATTCTCTCTTTGGATTCAATTTTCACTTCACCATTGATGACGGACTCAGTGAAGAAAATTCCGGCTTCATTCTCTATTATACGGTTATACCCCTCTCTCTCTTGCAACATTTTCTTAAAAAACGATTAATTCTTTGCCCAAATTCAATAAAAAAAATGAAAGGAAAAATACTAAAACGTCTGCCTTTTATTGACGTCACGTGTCACATATATTGGCCGAAAAGTTGATTATGGTGCAATTCCAAAAAAACAATAAAGTTTAGGAATTTATGGCAAAATTGATAATTTGGGTGCAAAATTAAAATCCGAACAAAGTTTAGGAATTTATAAGCAAAATTGATAGTCTGGATTGAAACAATGCACGGATGTTTTGGGATTGTATAATCCAAATAATACATATTTTCATTGATACATAGTCATAAAATAAAAGTGTACAAAATATATTATTTTCATACAAAACCTACAAACGGAGAAAAAAGGAATGAATTAGATTCTCCTGGAGTTATTTCATGTGCTTAATTGCATCTCCAAGAACGAATACTTATCAATCTACAGTAGAACCTGAAATTAATACAGCTGGGACCAAAAATTATTATCTTATAAAGGTTATTAATTTATCGAGTTGAAATTTATAGGATCGTATTACAGTTGGGATAAAAAAAAAATTATTATCTTAGAGAGATTATTAATTTATGGAGTATTAATTTAAAAAGGTTAAACTGTACATATTATTGCTTTCCTCAACATAAAAAAAAAAGAGTTATTATAGGATTATAGCACTTTCAAGGAAAAAAAAAATTAATTATAGCACCAATTTTAAAAAATACAAATAATAGCACTTCTTGACATTATTGCCCCTCATTCTTTTACTTAATGACCAAAAACATTTATTTCACATGAATCAATTTATGCCTAGTCCTCTAATTTTGAAGAATCAAAACTCTAACTTCTTTTTCTCTCTCTAAGATTTACGGCGGCTGCTCCTCCCTTCTATTTCAGGCGGCGATTTTCCGGCGACCTCCTTCTCCTCCATCCGACGACCTCCTTCCGGCGACGTCTCCCTTCCCCTTCCGGCGACCTCCATTCGCTCCCCGATCGGTCTCTGCCACCATATCTCCTTCATCATACTGATCGATCGTCGCCACCATAGCCATAGATTCCGGCGTTATCTCCGGCAACATCCCTTCTTTTTGTTCCTTGTTCCCTCATCTCCTCTACTTGCTCATTTTTCCTACGAATGTCTTGTCTTGTTTTCGTCGATTAGATCTTCATGAATTATTTTATCAAACAGTTGCTTCATTTTTTTGGAGATGGAGATGAACGGTTGCTTTGGTAGAGACGATGATGGAGGTTCTGTTCATATTTTTACGAATTCACAATTTTATATGTGTGCCTTCACATATTTTTTTATGTGAAATTATCAAACATGTGAAATAATTGAAAGTTGTCATCTCTTCATGCAAAATGGGCATAGATCAGATTTCACACGGTGGAGTCGTCGTACACTGGCCATTTTTATCAAGAGAGATGATAAATTTGAATTTGAAGATGATGTATCTGATGCGTGAAATCACAAATTTAAATGCGTGAATTCACAGCTTAGAATTTGTGAATTCTCAAATTAAAATTTGTGAATTCACAAAATAATATTTATGATTTGAAGCTCGTATCTGATTTGTAATTTTGATATCTTTTACTATGTTTTGATGAGGACGTGAATGTTTATGTGTAGAGATGATGCAAATTAATGTGGATTGTCATTTAATCACAATCTTTTCACTTTTGAAATTACAACAAATTTTGATATCACTGAAATTAATTTCACGTCATATGAGAGCACACAATTTTCTTCGTGAAGCCACATATATTCATTTGTGAAATCTCAAATATATACTTGTGCTTTCACAAGTATATTATTGTTCATATGTATTACGTGTTTTAGACATCTAAATTTCTTATCTTCTAACTCAATGTGTTTCTTACATGGTTGAAGTTTTTAATATTAAATCACTGAATTCCCAAGTTAGAATTCGTGAAATCACAAATTCTAATTTGCGATTTCACAAATTCTAATATGTGAAGTAGCACATAAAAATATGTGAATGTCGGGATATATATATATATATATATATATATATGAAGAACACCAACCGGATTCAAAAAATGACTGTCGATCTATGAGTTTCAGTCACTTTCAAAAACATCACATTCAAAAATCGAATACAGACAACGACAGTAGAGGTAAAGATGAATCCGGGCCGTAGATCCAAAGTCGCCAACAACTAGAGAGAGAGGGAGAGAAGAAGAAGAAGAAGAAGAAGAAGAAGAAGAAGAAGAAGAAGAAGAAGAAGAAGAAGAAGAAGAAGATTACAGATCTGAAAAGAATGATATTAAGATAATGGAGGCTGAATTTTGTGAGATGCACATCAGTTCATCGGAGTTTGGAAGTTGCCTTTGCTGATTTTTTGATGGAGCAAGGAGGAAGAAGGTCGCCGGAAGGAAACATCGCCGGAAAATTGTCGCTGACCAGTCACGGTGCCTTAGAGAGTGGTGGCATATGATCGTCGTCGCTGTGTTAGGTTGTATGGTGGTCAAAGATTTATCCAACGTTGAAGTTGTTGTAACTTCTAGCGGTGGCGACGATTTGGATATTTGGATATCCGGCGGTTAAATAACAGTGGAGAGAGGTGGGAAGACAGGCGACATCCATTTGGGGAGAGAGGGAGAGAGATTGTGTGATTCACAAAAAAAAACATGTGAAATCTATAGAAAAAAAGGAGGGGGTAAATATGTCCCAAAGTGCTATTATTTGTGTTTTTAAAAATTGGTGCTATAATTAGTATTTTTAATCTTAAAAGTGTTATTATCCCATTACTCCCAAAAAAAAATCTACATACTATTGCTAAACGGAAATAAAATTAACAATTAATACAGCTTGATCGTAGGCTAGGGATGAAGGAATGAAGATGAGTTAATTACCTATATACTCATGGTGATATTTCATGAATGATGTGTCAACTTATTATTATTATTATTATTATTATTATTATTATTATTACTATTATTATTATTATTATTATTAATTTTTTTTAAAGAGAGGGATATAATCATTCTAAATATAGTAAGAAACTCTGTTTTAATAGTATATATATGGCTAGACTAGATGAGAATTTAATTGTAACCTTTTTACAACATAAATGGACTAAAGCAAAGCAGTCGGTCATATTATTTCTAAAATCAGGCATACTTGTCCAATATCTTCACATAAACAAACATTTAAACTCATAGGAGTAATTAAGGAGCTAGATAAGATAAATTCATAAAACATAAAATTGACTATACAAAAGATTTGATGATCAAACAAGCTCAAAAGTAATCAATCCATCAAATTAAACGACAAATTAACCTATACTATATTTATTTATTTATCCTATCAACCAAAATAAACCTCCTTAAAAAATCGATTGCATGTCGCACTTTTGTTTTTTAGGGTCAACAGAAATGATGTGGCCATCAAGGAAATTGCCATGCATTTCTCTAATCGCCACCTCTGCCTCTTCTATAGTCTTATACTTAACATGGGCATGCCCCTTTGAATTTCCCGACAATCTGTCCCTCACAACTTTTACTGGACAATCAAACACAATTAATTATATGTTAAAATGTATTTATCTTATATCGAAGACATACTCCCTCGTTCCAATAGCAAGGTACTACTTGTTTTGGACACGATCATAAAAAACAAGAGTAAAAAGATAAAAAGTAACGGTCCCAAGTCTTTTGAAGAGTTAATTATTTTCATTTTTTGAATGAGACCTTGAAATTGAGACAGACGAAAAGGAAAGAACGACCTTACTATTGGTACAGATGGATTAATATATAAAGTAAGCTCGCCGTTTACCCTCAAGAAGCTCTCCATATCGTGAAAATACCTCCTCCCACTGCTTTTCCCTTGCCACTTCTTCATTGACATGACTTTCTATACCTTCCATTGTTTTCTCATCACATAATGTGCCCTTTTGGAGTCCTAAAACATGTCGACTACTTTTCGATTCAATCCACCATTTCATGTACCTACCGTATTTATTTGCCACTTTGTTCAAATTACGGCTAATTCAAAACACTTGCACGTCCAAGTAATGGGAGCGGAGCATCTTCAATTAACTGATAAGATGCATTAGCTCTCCTGGAAAACATTTCAAATGAGGAGAAAAGATGCATTTATCCCTAATGCTGTTAACTGATTATCCGTCTCAAAATAAATAGTGTTGATTTCCTCCGAGACATCATAATTCTTGGCAGCCATTACGGATTCGAGCATGTCCTGCATTTTGGCTCTAAAGACACCAACACCAGCGGTATCATTACCGTATGAATTATATGATTTGAGTATGCCAAATATATATTTTGGTCCTTCCTTTCGTGCGACTATGAAATTAATCCACATTGTATGCTCTTCGGACCAAGTAGCGTCTGAACTGAATATAATAGCGCCATTCGATGGAATCAATGCTTCCATATTCGCGCAGATGTAGTGCGTCCCTATATCTTCATAATATGGGACGAAAAGAGAAGATCGTAGACCCTGTGATGAGCCAGTCCACTGAGAGCAGGATTGTGAGCGCTGTAGTGGCTGCTGCACGGACATAATCATAGGCCGTGCGACCTCTAAATCCATTCCACGTGCTCGTTAGTGTCTTCTTTTCCCAGTTATTTTTTTTTCAGAAATTTTCCACCTTTGAAAACATCTGCAAAGAAAACAAAACAAGAATACATGCACAATAATCAAACTTTTTATTTGTATACTGACAAAAACTTAAAGTTTCGCAATTTGCGGAATTACTAGAAACAAGAACTGCATAGAAATTTTGCATTCTCTGTGTGATGGTCCCGGAACGAGGTCTTCGGTGTAGAGGGGGGGTGAATACACCGAAGAGGGATTTTTGAAAACTTTTATCAAATTAAAACAGAGTTGAGTGAGATCTCAGTTATGAGTTCAACTGACTTCTAAAGAAGATGGTCAGCTGGACTGATAACTCAGCTGGCTGTGCGGAAAGTGGTGAAAAGAAAAACTTAGCTCGTTCCCTTTACAAAAGCTCAGAAAAACTTAATTTCAGTTTTCAGTTAATCAGGTTTGAAATAAATGCAGCTGGCTGGGTCTACACAGCCAGAGAGTTGAAGCTTTGAAAACTTGTGCTGTGCAAATGCGGTTAGTTCTTTAAATAAATATAAAGCAAAGACTGAATGAAGCAATAAAGAACACAAAATTTTAACGTGGTTCAGAGAGAAAACTCCTACGTCCACGACCAGGTTTTAGCTGGTAAATCCACTAAGGATGACCACTTGGTTTACGAGTACCAAGTAACTTCGCAGCTCTACCTCGAGCTGTGTTCTAACAGTTTACGGGCACTGTAGAAGCCTGCACCTTTTCAGTTTTCGGGTACTGAATAACCTTACACTCGAATTTCGCGCTTCGAGAAGGCGTAACCTTGACCTAACCTTTTCTGGGTAAAGGAGGGTTTGGGTTTCCAACTTTGAACGAGTTCTTACAATGAAGAACTTTGGAAGATGAACTCGTTCAGATCTAGGCTTTGTATTTACTATGATTTCTGCCTATTGATCAGACGAAAAACTAAAGCAGTTTCTGAAATTGAACACTTAAGAATTTAAGTGCTCTTTTAAAGAATTAGATAACTGCTGGAGAGCTTTTTGATACTTGAGAGATTCAGAAAAGTTGAAAGCTTGTAGAGAGTTTTTCGTGTCTGATTCTGAGGTTGAAGACTGGTATTTATAGGTAGAGATTCAAACTAGCCGTTGGAGGACCCGTTTGAATCTTACCTACTCTCTGATCTGTCGATCTGCCGTTGAGCGTATCTTCACCTGTCTTCATCACTATGTCAAATCCTAGGTTCGCCTTTTTAGGATGCTGAGATGTCGATCCCTCATTGGTCGAGGTATATTGACATCCTCTGACACCGGAATTTCTGTCTTTTGAGCTGGTCTTTGAATTTAGAGCTGGATGGGTAAACTGACTTGAAGTGACGTCTTCAGAGTTAGTTCCCTTTTGTCAGCTCAGCTGACTTTCTTAGTCTTTGAGTCAGCTCAATTTATTCTGCTCCGTTGGATCTCCTTGGCTGGATCCATTCTTCTTTTCTTGAGTCAGTCTGACTCAACTCAGTTCTAGAACTCTGTTCAGCTAAGAGACCTTTCAGCTGACTTTGGATCCAGCTGATTACTCAGCTGGGTCTTCTTCTATCTTCAGCTTCCAAACCTGTGAACTTAGAAAATTTAAGGCTCAAACAAGTGAGCTGGAAAACTTAACTTAGGTTTGTACAATCATCTACTAGGTTGGAGAGCAGTTGGGTTTTGGAATCAAATCAAAACTTTAGAATTTTCCCAACACTGTGTGAGAATTTTCATTCTTCAGACAAGAAATTGGATTTTCAAAAACTAACTAAGCTCACAGATCTAGATTTTGTTTCTCTCTCTATTTGAACAATAATTTATAATTGATGACAAAGAATTTGTAAGCAAGTAGAATATGAGATTATGAGAGCAGACAACATATAGTTAATTGGATAAAACAATTCCATCTACTATCCTTCTTTGCGATTATATGCATTATCATAATTTTTTGTAAATGATTTCACTTTCTTTTAATATAAATTATCGTTCAATAAATTACTAACTCTGTTTTTCAGAAAAAAAAAATATTATTTCTTCCAACTAATAGACTTTTGTGTAAGATTATGACAATATATAAACTTAAAAAGGAAAAAAACCAGATTCAGACAAATCCAACCTTAAAAGAAAAAATAATCTGATAGCACATTGTCTCGTAACAATTTTACAACGTCACTGTCAATGTGCTGAAATGGAGGGACAAATCAAGTAAAAAATCAAAGTTTCCTCTCAAGATAAATTGTACAACATCAACAACTCCATATAGAGCAAAAGATTAGGTTCTAAGGTTCATTTAAATTCTCCAAATATATATAGCGATAGTACCCATGGAGAAGGGAGTAGGTTGTGCTCTAATTCTAAAGTTTCTAACTCCACCTACTTTATTCGTTATCACTAATCCATTTATCATATTTTAGGTTATTATTGTGTCTATTGAAATTGTGAGAGCAAATACCACACATTCGCACTCAGTGTTTTTTTATTTATTTATTTTATTTTTTATTTTTTTGAAAAAGGCAATCAGTTAGTTTTGTACTGTCGAACCAATTTGGGCGAATTATTCCAAAATTTTCTCTAATCCAGAAAAAAAAAGAAAAAAAAGGAAACTGACTACTTACACTTAAGCTCCCTCAATGTATTTGTCTCTGATAAATCCCACTCCTTCAGCACAGCCTTCTGTAATTACCAGAAATGCAGCGTTGGAGCTACCAAAACCAGCCCCAGCGATGTGAAGATAGACGTTCTCTTCAAGTCTAGAGATGGTACTTGATCAATCACGAGCTGAGGTACATCATTCACAGCATTAAGCAATTGAGAAAAGAAAAAAAATCAAACCCTATATGGAATTTCTACAGTACTTAGTAATACTATATTATAAGTGTAATCTTGCTGAAAACCTTCAACAAAATGACAAGGAATTCAAGCTATGCAAGCAATATATTGAAACAAAAAGCAAAGGCTGTGCTTTTCCATACCTTCTTCCTCTTCGTTCTCTTCCAAGCAACAAACCCTAGATCTATTTCTTACTAAATGCCCAATACTTTTACTAAAGGTTCCATACCTTCTTCCTCTTCGTTCTCTTCCAAGCAACAAACCCTAGATCTATTTCTTACTAAATGCCCAATACTTTTACTAAAGGATTAATGTATATATTATTTACTGTTTGACTACTTGGACCCTTGGGCTTTCCTTTGGGCTTTAAATGTTCTTTTATTTTATTTTTTTGAAATATTGGCTATGAAATTTCATATGCTGAGCGCTAAATTTACATAACAAATTTACAATTATAGTTGCATAATAAATTTAAAGAAGACATACTAAGCGAGTGAACCGCTTGAAGCTACATATCTCGGTTGTTGAGCAGATCCCACAGGATACGGTTCGCAGCAAATCTGTCGCAAATGAATGAGAAATTTTGAATAAATTAGTCCGTGATCTTCAAATATAGTATCATTTAATCTAAAATATCAAATGCAGGAATTATCGTGCAAGCTTTTCTTACATGCATTTTCACATATTTTCCCACACCAAAAATAGCTACTCTCTCCGTCCAGTCATAAGTGGCCACATTTCCTTATCGGACTGTCCCATCACAAGTGACCACTTTCCTAATATGGAAATACCCTCTCTCACACAAAAGATGTGGGCTCCACCCCTTTTATTCTTTTACCCTTTAAATACTCTTCTCCTAAATACCCGTGCCAAAAAAAAATAGCCACTTATCATGGGACGGAGGTAGTATAATATATTAAGCAAGCCATAACCAAAACAATGTTGAATGAGAAGATCTCACATAACATGGAGGCCAATTTAACAAAATTGGGTTAGTTCGGTTCACTGATGCACTTGGCTCTGTATTACCCATCCAAAAAAAAATACATGTTTCCCATGTTGCATTGAATACCCAAATAAAAATCATGTTTCATCAAAAGATGATGGATATACAACCATAAGGCCTCGTTTGGTAGGCATGTTAGGATATAGTAAGATAGTTTAAGACAAGATATGTATCGTAGATAAACTAAGATTGGTATCGTATTTTTGTGTTTGGTAGATAAGAATCATAAGATATGTAATGTAGATATGATAAATTCGTTGTTTGGTACCTAGTTTAAATTCAAGATTAAATGAGAAATGACAATTCTACCCCTAATATAAATTAATTATTTTTCTCATTTCTCTCTCCAATTTCTCTCCTCTCTCTCTTCAGTCTTCAATTATATCCCTCCTCAGCTCCTCACTCTCTCACCTCTGCAACTCTTCTCTCATCCGCCACCCCACCTACCACCTACCACCACTACTGCAACCCACACCACCACTGCAACCCACAGCCATCTCCCTCTCTCTCTCTCTCTCTCTCTCTCTCTCTTCTTGCTCACCCGCTCCCCCCCCTCTCTCTCTCTCTACCACCGCCGACGTCCACACCACCACCTACTTCCACCACCGTCACCGCCGACCACAACCCGGCTGCCACCATCTCCTCTCTCATCTCCTCACCTCACCTCAATTCTCCTAAATTCTCTCTCTCTCCTCATTTCTCTCTCTTTCCAGTCAATTCTCTCTCTTCTCCATCCACTTCGACCTCCAAAATAACTGCTCCCACACCGTGTGGCACGCCTTCCTCCCCCACGGCGGCGGCCGCCGCCTCAACACCGACGAGATCTGGACCCTCGACTTCCAGAACCGCCCCATGCTCGCCAAAATTTGGGCCCACACCAACTGCACCTTCAACTCCACCGGCCAAGGCAGTTGCAGCTGCTCCGTCAAGTGCGCGGTGGACATCGTGGGGCAGTGCCCCGACGGGCTAAAGGCGGGCGGCAGCTGCAACAACTCTTGCACAGTGTACAAGATGGCGGAGTAGTGCTGCCGTGACGGGCCGTGCCGGCCGACGGAGCTATCACGGTTTTGCTGAATTTGCAGACGGGAATGAGATGGAGGAGAGAGGAGAGAGAAGATGGAGGAGAACTGAGGAAGGCTGTTTTCGTCTTTTCATTTTCATTTCTAATCTTATGGAACTGTTGAGCTGAGATAGCAATCCAAGGATTTGGGTGAGTTGTGTTTTACAAAGAGGAACAGTACAATATGAACGGGCTTGGATTATTCTCGGGCCTCCTTATTTACCTATCTTGCCTACCAAACCGCCATATTAGTCCAGATATGTTAGTAATCTTGGCTAATATGGCCTATCAAACACAGCCTAAGTATACAGAGAAACGGCAAAGAGAAGCAATTTATGAATTTAAAAACAAGAAACAAAATTCACCTGTTGCAGTGCAAATTTGACAATAGGCTTGAAATCTCTAGCTACAACCTCCTAATCTCATATTCCTACAAAGCACAAAGACCGCTCTTTAAAAGAAAGACTTGTTCCTGTGAAGTCAATAAGGTACACATATTGAAGCATGGGAAAATTTAATGATTCCTTACATAATAATAAAAAATACTCTCTCTCATAAAGTATTTGCCGGACCAACAACACCAGTATCTAACCTCGAAAATATTGTTCATGAGCAAACAAAATAACCCTAAGCATAGAAAAGAAAAGGCTTCTTTAAAAAAAAAGCTTAAATTATTGCCTTTCAAAAATACCTCCAGATCTAAGCAATACTTCATAACAGTATTATAATATAACATGTCTGCTATACGATCTTTAAAGAAGAATAAATATTCACTCACATTGAAGCATTTTTTAGGATCTTCGGTAGGTAAAAGCACGACCAGAAACATGTTCCGTTGGTGGTTTCTTTTTTTTCCCGTACAGAAGGTCCATTTTCTGTCCTAGAAAGATACGAGATACCATATATATTAGTCAACAAATGAGCAGAACTTAACTCAACTTTCTCTATAAGAAATATAATAGTATAGATACAACATTTAAAATGAAATCAACATAGAATATAAACCAAACTTACCAAGCAAATACTGTCACATAAATTATTGAAGGCAGCAAAGGAAAAACCTACACTTCCTAATAGGCCCTAAAGAGAAGTGATAGTTATAACAATGTGCGATCTATCTATTTTCCTTCTATTATTGATACCTACGATGCAGAGGCTTTGGCCAAACGTGGGAGATTTGGGTATGCAGACAAGATCCCACCCAACATTGTTTGTGCTTCAATTTCAAAATTTCAGGAAACACTAAATCGTCAGAATTATTGAATGAAAGATTTCATTCGGATTGAAATAAATGATACTAACTATCATTTATACATATAGCCAAACCAGAATATAATTGTAAAATATTCTGTCTCACAATTGATCAAATTTTTAGACATCCATATGGTTTCTTTTGGTTCCTTAACACTAATAAATGTTCAACGCCATGGAAATTGCAAAATATTCTAACCCACAGTTGTCTGAGAGTTCATATTATATCAGCTCATCCCTTGCCAGAACTTCGGTTATCACTTAAAATAATTTCTGAAATCATCATTTGCAAAAGTTAAGCAGAGAGAAAGATATATATATAGAGAGAGAGAGAGAGAGAATTAAAAATTTACATATTCAACACTTCTACAGAAAAACGGTAATAAAACCATTCAAAACTATGTTATAATATATAAATATAGATTTCAATAGATCACCAGTACATAAATGCAGTAAAATTATAGTCCTCGTTATGCAAACTTGCAATTGTTCAAAAGCCTCAAATTAGTAGTTGAGACTCAACAGAGCTGAGCCTATTATAGTCACAGCACTCAATTATCACTGATAGTATGGCGCAGAGGGTAAGGCTTACGCTAGTAGGAGGCGAGCGGTTTAAAAAATAAATTATTTCCTTATGAATCTGTTTATTAGTCCAGTTTTATTATTGAGTTGAGTCACACCCGACATGTGTTCGGGCATCAATTTAGTTAGGGTTTAGTTATTAATAAGGATTTAATTAGTTAGGATGTTATCCTCATTGATTATCAGAATTCTTGGACATCTTTGCTATAGGCCTCGTTTTAAGAGTTTATCACAGTTTCTTTTTGGTTTCTTCCATTTTATCACCTTCACTCTATCAATCACAAGAAAGCAATCCCAGCATTATGTACATCCCAATCTTTATAAATTCACACTCAGCTTTTTTGCTACATTTGAGTATTATTTTATGACACAATCTAGATAGGTCCTTCTCTGTTTTAAGATCTTATTAGAACTCGAACTTAAAGGGCGAATGCTTGGATAGACCGGTAACAAACGATTTTTAAAATGATAAGATGCCAGATGAGCACAAGTTCACCAAAATATTCAACCAAGTGATCATCATAAGAAAGAAAGATACCAAGCTTCATATTATATTTTTCTTATATAATTTTACATGTTTATAAAATACACAATCTGTTCATAGTTGGACAACATACACTTTCAGCATACTCAACTTAAGATGTGTGATATTGGCACGAAAGATTCACAAAAAAAATCATTCAAGAGGAGATAAACCAACCTCTAGAGTGCACTAGAAAACAGCTTTGAGCATTATAGAAGAACATACCTAAGAGAAAAAAGGAGTAATTACAGTTAAGAACATTATCGGAAAACATAACAGCAGCCATAACAATGCACAAATAAAATACTGCATTAAATATCCAAGAAATATACCTGTCTACTCATGACCTATAATTAGACTGAACCTGAATGGTTTCAAACCTAATGGCTAATACAGCCTTTATATTTACAATATTCAATTAATTATGGGTCAGTAAACACAACCAAACTATCCAATCTGGTTCAGTACATGAATTTCCTTACCAAAGCTTGATCTTGTTTAGTTCAGATTAATGATATAAATATTTCTTATGTTTATTTTTTTTATTTAAGCTATTCAGTTACAACCATCAAAATTAAGCTATAAAACCAAATTTCAGTATTGGATAGGCGGGCGACACTGTTACAATCTTTTGGTCTAGAAAGAGCAAAATTCTCTTAGCAAGCTCAATCTTTGTCACAGGTCAGGAAACACATCAACCCGTTCACTCAGAACCCACAAAACCTGATTGCCAGTACCTGATAAAAAACGATATGAAAACCTGACCTGAAAAGCTGACATCGCAAAACGAAACAGGAGGCAATCACGACAAAGAAAATTGCCGAGGTTGTGTTGATCTCGACTAGACCACTTGAATGGTGAGTATTGCTGGTTAGGTGTTCAAAACCATCCTGCTAGTGCTAGATCAATATTAAACATCAGAATTCAACATGAAAACCGATATTTCTTCTAATATTGAAGTCAGAAAATTATAGTGAATGTCATAGTGCAGTACCTTTAAGAGCTTATCCTGCTCTATAGCTGCTTCTCTAGCACTCACTCCATGCAGACCAATAAGATGCACCGAAGACAGTACCGCCTGCATCACCCATAAAAACACTTCCGCAACATCAACCAACGGGCATTTGGGCAAGTAAATATGGATGGAAACTGAAAATAACACCAAGCTCGTGAATGAGTTGGAAATAGACAAACTGATATTGACAGAGAGCATATAACTACTTAAACTATGTATACAAGCATTGCTAGGATCATCTTGGCTACAAAGAAGTAAAGTAAATATCCAGGTACTTCTAACAATCAAAATTTTGGAGGTCGAAGCTTACCATGTGAAATGTTCCTCATGTTTTGTTTCAAGCTTGCACCAGCATCTTGAGGAAGCATGACAACAGGTATGCATAGTTGAATAAGAAAATTTTCTGGCAAGGCTGAAAGTCCAGTTTGGCTACAAATTCTCTAGTGGTATCTGCTCATAATAAGAACATCAACATTCACACTCACAATGGACAATCACCTTCCACTCAGCACAATTGGAGAAGCAATGGTCCATAACTAAGAGAGATTTTACCAGAAGATATATCACAAAGATCCATAATTTGCTCCTCAGGTCTTTTACATTCTTATGGAATGAAAGCATCATACAAGTGAACAACTGATACAAGTTTAGCAAGAGCTTCCATTCTCCATGAATAAACTAAATTTAACAAAAATCCAAAGTTTGTCTGTGACATTTTCTCAATAGATATACTATTTCAGTAACCTGAAAACCCGGAAAGACATACCTAATCCTCCGGTGTTCACATAACCCTGTCCACAGACAAGCTCAATAGTGCAATATTCCACTACATGTATATTGGAAGGTGTACAAGAACATCTGGAATTCCGGTCATCATAGTTGAACAACAAAATTTTCTGCACAACCTCGCTACGGAAAACATCATGCTACAACAGTCACACACATGAAAATAGTTTGTGTTACAACTTACAAACACATAAATGCAATTCTTCAAATGAAATCTCGCAACTGAAAATTATCAAGTGAGTATGAAACTCACACCTACAAACATTTGCAGTAACCATAAGCATTCATCTGATGTGCAATAAATATGCAATTGAAACTATTAAGTCTCAATTTCCCAAAACACATGCTCTATATATCAATGACCATAAGTAGGGCCGACTCTGACAAATGAATGAAAAAGCTTCAGAGTTCAGACCTCGGAGGCGAATTCTGTTGGCTGACTTCAAAAACGCTCGGCGGCTTGGCAGAGATTCCTTCTTCCCCGATTTGTGTATAAGGTTAGAGAGAGAGAGATGGGGTAACTTCATTGATTCCTTCCTTTCTAGTATAGGAGTATATTATTTTATTTTACTTTATTGTATTTTTCGGTTAACTGCAACTGAAAACAACGAAACCTATTTATCGAAACCGTACCGAGATGGTTTTCGGTAAATCGAAAACCGACTTCGTACTGTTGCGGTTTACCGAAAAACCGCAAACGACCGAAAATTAAAAAAAAAAACAAAAAATCAGTTTCATCTTCTATTATAGTTTATACACAGTTTCATCTTCCCAGTAGAAAATCTATTACTAATACGAAAATAAAGCTGCCCCCTCCACGGTGCTCCGTTCAGATTTTTCTTTATTCTGGTAATTTGTCTAATTTTAATTCATATATATTCTATTTTTTATTTTTATTAATTTCATATTCTTGAAATATCACATGTTTATCTATTAATCACATCTCATATTTATCTTTCCCTCTATTTAATTAATTTCTTCTATTATCCATATTAAAATAATAACAATTTCGGAATGCATTCTTATAAACCCTTATTTTATACATTCTTAATTCATATATAATAATCTATAGAAAATTTGTATATGAAAATCTCTATGAAGACTAAATAAATATATTTAATCAACGTATACATTATGGAATCCTTTTTATTTTTCATTCATGTTTTTCTAAAAATTCGATTAGTGCTTTCTATAAAATATATACATTGAATCAAATGTGGGATAGGTATGTAAAGAAAAGAACAAAAAAACTAGAAGATGTAAACATATTTTTTTCCGTATTTTGACAAAGATTAGAGATATCGATTTAACATGAACTAACGAGACGGTTCAAATATACTTAAAAAGAATGATTTTTACTAATTTTAATTAATATTAACTTTATTTATATTTTTATCGAGTAATTTAGCATAAACCAACGAGACGGTTCAAATAACATAGAAAGAATGATTTTTACTAATTTTACTATTATCCATTTTAAAATAATAACAATTCGGAATGCATTCTTATAAACCCTTATTTTATACATTCTTAATTCATATATAACAATCTACAGAAAATTTATAAATGAAAATCCCTATGAAGACTAAATATATTTAATCAACATGTCTATATGGAATCCTTTTTTATTTTTCATTCATGTTTTTCTAAAAATTCGACTATAAAATATATACATTGAATCAAATATGGGATAGGTAGCTAAAGAAAAAAACAAAAAAAACTTGAAGGTGTAAAAATATTTTTTTCCGCATTTTGGCAAAGATTAGAGATATCGATTTAACATGAACTAACGAGACGATTCAAAAATACTTAAAAAGAAGGATTTTTACAAATTTTAACTAAAATTAACTTTGTTTATATTTTTATCGAGTAATTTAGCATAAACCAACGAGACGGTTCAAATAACATAGAAAGAATGATTTTTACTAATTTTAATTAATATTATTTTGAAGATGTAAATATTTTTTTCCCGCATTTTGGCAAAAATTAGATATATCGATTTAGTATAAACCAACGAGACAATTCAAATAAACTTAAAAAGAATATTTTTTACTAATTTTAATTAATATTAACTTTGTTTAGATTTTTATCGAGTAATTTAGAATAAACCAACAAGACGGTTCAAATAACATAGAAAGAATAATTTTTACTAATTTTAATTAATTTTACTTGGAGTGTTCATATTTTTATCGAGTATTACTCAACGGATTTGAGACGAGTATGTACAGTAAAGTCACTATTTTAACCGAGATTAGGACGAACATGTAGAAAAATTAATAACAAATTTAGATTTAGAAAATACATAATGATTGACTATACCCGATCCATTGTCATTCCTAATTATAAATTTAGATACTTGAAATAAATTAATTTTATAAGTTTGATTAATATTTAACGCCAACAATATCACAACTTCTAAATAAGATATAAAATTATTTTTAAAATATATATATATACAAATTAAACATAAAATTATTTTCCGTCGAATTTCGACGGGCTACTTACTAGTTAATAAAAAACAAAAAAAATCCACACGTATTTACAGAATATTCATATTCTATTGTTTATTCTCATGAATTTTCCCAATTTTATTTATTTGTTTATGCTCTACAAGATTGACTAATTAAATTAACTAAAACATAAATTCTATTGTTAAAAAACATAAATTCTTTTCTATTTTTTAGTAAAATTTAAAGTAATAATTAATATTATATAATATATATTATATAATATATATTATTAATAATTTATATATATAAAGTCGGTTAACCATTTACCGAAAATTCTTAAAACCTACTAACCGAATACCATACCGAAACCGCAGACGACGGTAAACGGGTAACTTAAACCGGCGGTAAATGGTTAACCGCCGGTAAAACCGAAACCGTCGGTAATTTCCTCACCCCGACGATATCTATCTATTTAATCTATATATCTATCTATCTGTATATTATTAAAACGAATAGTTTCACTATTTTTATTTATCTTAAATCCCGAATTATATATTTTAATTGATATAGTTTATTACTTTTTTTTAGGAATGATATATTCTGTTATTTAATATTTCATATTTTCAAATCTTTTATAATTAAATATGGAATGAAAATCTTTTTCAACATGCTTATAAATTTATATTTAGTGTATAGCCCGTCGAACTTCGACATGAAATTACCTTACGTTATGATTTAAAAAAAATTATTAAACTATATTCTTCCTGTCCTGCTATTAATGACTCATATTTTTTGAATTGTCCCGTCACGGGCAATAACCTTTTACTTCACATTTTTATAGGCCAGAATTTAAAAGTATCTAATTTACCTTCCATTTGTATAATTTTAAGTAATTGATTATTTATTCTTCAATATATACTTTATACAACTTATAAAACATGACTTTTATATAATTAAAATTAAACTATTTATTTGAGAAATTTAATTATTGGCCAAATTAATATTAGCCAAATCAAATTGCCCATGTATTTATTTGGCTAACTAATGAATTAGCCAAATAAAATTAAATTGTCGATCGAAACAATTGTTGGATGAGAAGATATATTGATTATAAATATTTATATAGATTTTTCAATAGGTAAAGTCTGATTAAAAAGCAATGTGGCATAAGAGTTTTTAAGAAAAATTATATATATATAATATTTATTACTATATTAAAGCAAAATAATCTGCATGCATTTTCCGCCCAAACTACCATTTATCCCGCCTAAAATACATGCATGTTCAGCCTATTAATAAATTCATGCGCCTCTATAAATTTTAACACACCGATTGTGGCTATTGACACTGCTACCAAATTAATAATAATTAAGTTGTACATATTTTCATATTTCAAACTAAAAGCAACATAATATGTATTTAATTTTCACCAATTATTTACAAATATAATGCGTCCATATTGATTTATTCAATTATAGAATTTGACGAGTTCAAATATATGTATATTTACATAAAAAAAAATATTTTCATATCCATGTTAAATATGTCATCCTAAATTTCTGATTAACAGTTCTTTATTTTAGATATTTTAAAATAATAATTCTTGAGTACCATTGTACATAAACTCAATTAAATAATTGGATACTTGCAATGTATACGTATTTTAACATGAACTAAAATCATTTAACTTTTTTTTTTTGAAATGACCATTTATCTATTTTGAATTACATATAAGTTGAAGGAAATATCCAATCATATATAAAACAAAATATTAAATTGAATTCGCATTGGTCTAAAATTTTCTAATTATCCAATATAAATAATAACATATAAATTTTTTATATATGTAAATTTAAAACACTTCAAAACAACACATTAATTATTCGTTATTGTACAGCGCAACGCGCGCGGGTTAATCTAGTTACATAATATAGTATAAAATATATTGATGTATTGAGCCGTGAGAATTGATCATTGGCCTTGAGAATATATTCACTTGATTGAAAAAGATTTTCATGCTTTGGGAGATTTTTGTTCCATATTTAATTATGGAAGTTTTAGGAGTAATAAATATTAAATAGTAGAATATATGAATTAAAGATTGCAATAAAAATCAAGATTTAAGATAAATAGAAATACTCGATCGAGGTTGCGTCACGTAGCACCTCGAATTAAGGGAGACCTCGAATGCGTAATCGTTTTAATAATATACTAGTATGTATCCCGTCGAAAATCAACGACAAACTATATTATGTTGTAATTTATAAGTATGTAACCATAAAACTAATACAATATTATGCATAAGAGAGTAATATTATTTCAACAATTCACTATAAGAAATCTTTCAAAAGTGATGAAATTATAATAAAATACATCAATAAGGTTGTTTCTTCGATTTTATTGTACTTTCTTTAACTAATATTTTTCTTTTTATTATTATTTTGCAATATATAAGCATGAACATTAAAAATAATTTAATATTATTTCGGAGTGATAATATTTCGATAATTGATCAAAACGAGTGTTTCTTTTATTTTATTTCACTTTCTTTAGTTGCAAGAAATCAATAGAATTCAAACTATTTTTTTTAACCTCATAATTTGTCAAATATTTCATTATATGCGATGTTAATTGTTGTGTGAGTCTGATCTTCTCGTCATAGATTCACAAATTAACCCTACGTGTATATATATACAAATTCAAGAATTATAATTGAGAATACGTATTGTTGAAAAATTTCTTTTATTTACGTCAATTTAAAATTTTGTTAAATTAAACAAATTAATTTTGACAACTTAATAATTGATCAAATTAAAATTGTCAATTGTCAATAAAATAAAACTATTTATTTGGCTAACAAATTGATTTGCCAAATTATATTGGTTGTACAAAATAATTGAGGAATGGGAAAATACACATGAATTGTGAGTATTTATATAGGTTCTCCAAGAGTGAAGTTTTATTAAGAATCAATGTGGGATGAGAAAATTTATATTAAATATACATAGAATAAATGAATAAAAATGCTCAAAATCAGGATTAAATATAAATAAGAATACTGAAAGGAGAGGGCGCAACGTAGGACCTCGAATTAAAGGAAGACTTCGAATCCGCAATCGTTTTAAGAATATATATATATATAAATATAGATAGATGAAATAAAAGAAGGAAATAATATATATTTAATTAATTTCGATATCTCACGTCTTTTTCTCATAAATTTTATATATATACACAAACATATATATGTATACAATATATTCAAGAAAGGAAAAATTAATGGTAATTGACACTATTAATATATGGATAAACATAAGCAATAAGATTCCATATACCAATAGGTGCGATGTAGGTATTATACATTCAATCATTTTTTTTAATTTTTTTTTTATAATCTTCGATTTGTATTTTGTTGAAAATGTCCCACATCGAATTCTCAAAGTTAAGCATGAACAAACACTAAAAATAAAATAAGTCCTCAAAGTAATTAAGCATATCTTTTTCGATCTTTGGCTCATGTTATTAAAACGGACCGGATTGACCAATCAAATTGATGTAACCGCAATTCACTGAGAATTTGAAATGGTTTTTAAATTACATTAAACTAAAAATTAGGTTACGGATTCATAATCTATCTATTAATATATAAAAACACGGTTTGAACGGTAATTTTTTAAAATTACAAAGTTTGTTCCAAATCCTGATTATTCTTCCAATTTATCCCGAACTTTTACAAAATGCAGTTTTTATTTGCCGAAAATTACTTTAAGTTAATTACAAGAATAAAGAAGTTAGTCATCTCCTATCACCCTTGTTCGTCCACTTTGTTTGCCACTCACTCTTTACTTTTTTTTTAAAGAAAAATAGTTGCTTTGAAAGTTTTTTTTATTATTATATAAAAATATTATTGTTCTTACAATACAATTTTTAAATCATTTTCAATTGATATTATTGATAATATATCTCGCTTTTTTTGGCGAATAATATTTGACCACGGAAAAACCAAAAAATTGCAATAGTTTTGATTATAAAATTGTAAACTCTCAATCTTATTTAATCTTATTATCAATGCAAACTGCTATATACAGAGGTGGCTTTTGGTTTGGTGGATGTGATAGATAAGATTGATAGCATAGGATACGATTTTAAGAGTGATTAATAATCCACCCAAGCTTGGGGTGATAAATTATCACTCATTTGAATGATTGGAGCACGGGGCACTTATCCATCACGTGCGTTATCATTCAAACCAAACATGTGATTAGTAGGGTTATTTTATCAATTATCTCTTATCAAACAAACCAAACACGGGCAGGGGCGGACACACATGTAGCCAAGGGGAGGCAATTGACCCCCCTTGTAATTTAATATGAATTACCTAATATACTCCTAATTATTTTATTATATCCACAAATACCCCTACTCACATAGAAAGATAGGTTTTACTTCTCAATTGTTTAAGGTATTTCTTATGTTTTCACTATTCCACAACGATTGCAGAGCTCTTCTTCTCAACGATCTTGCAACAAAAATAAAAAGTTCACAAGCTTAATTTGTTTCTATTTTTCTGGATAAAACAAAAATATTAAGATTGTGTATAATCATATCAATATGTTGTTTCTTTGAATTATTTTGTATGTAGAATTATGTCTATGTTGAGGTATTATAAAAATTGGATAAAAATTTCATCTTTGTCTAATGTGAGTCCCAACGAAAGTGTACAAGTCTTGCCCAACACGACTATGAACGCAACTTCATCTCAGAGTTTGAAAAAGCAACCAAAACTTTCTTCGGACCCCGAAAAATGACCAAAAATCACTAAATATCATCCTAATATTCTTTGAAAGAGTTCAGAGGAAGTAATATTTGGTTGGCGCATGCTTATCAACCAAATCTTGAGAACCTCAACGAGATTTTGATCGCCACTACAGGAGATCAACACTAACAAATACGTACGAAGAAGAGTTTTATATTTAATTTTACTTGTTATAATTTGACCCCCTTTCCTTGAAATCTTGCGTCCGCCACTGAACACGGGTATGGAAAATTTTGGTTTATAAAGAAGATAGAAATTATAGTACTACTATACAAAAGTTTAATCATGAGAAAGAATATATAATTATTAATTACACTACATCATATTATCCTATTTGAAATTTAATATAATTTTACAAATTTTTTTTTACCATTGTCTACAAACTATTTGAATTATTTAAAATTATAATTATCATTGAACATTAGAATTATATATTACAACAAAATATTCTAATGGTGATATAATTTTTGAAGAACTGTGACACTATATAGACATCTTGTGACTGGGTACTTAGAGGTGGCCAAAAGAACCGGAACCGAACTGAACCAAAACAGGCAGTTTCTGTTCGATTTTGGTTCCGAACCGCCAGTTCCTCCTATTTTTTTTTATTTTTTACGTTTTTGTCTATATTTATGTTACTATTTATATTTATTTCACCTAAATGTTACGTTTGAATGCATAAAATTATAATTAAACAAGAAAAAGTAGCAAAAAAAGGAGAAAAAAACATACATAATTTGAACCCCAAAACATACGGTTTCGGTTTGGAACTGCCAGAACCGGAGAACCGAATCGAACCGAAACTTGCGGTTCCGGTTTAGAAATATCACTTCGAAATAATTTGCAATGATTATTCACGTAACACTTACTTGTAATGATTTGTCGAAATATATCACTTCGAAATAATGTATTGAATTATTTTTTAAATTTAAATTTATAAACTACAATTAGGGATGACAATGGGTCGGGTTTTTATGGGTACCCGACTCTACCAAACCCTAATGGGACGGATCATTGACTTTTGTTATGAACGTTCTAAGCTTCGAGTAAAAGTCAAGTTGGAAACCAACTTGAAAACTCTTAAAATTTCCATTTTATTAATAATAAATTAATAAAATGCCAAAGACTTAAAAGATTAATTAAGTTATTGAGTCCGTTATAGTTTCAATTCCATCTGGACCAATTTACTAAGATTTGTTTATTTACGATAAAATGATCGTGCATAGAAAAAAGGACGGAAGACGGAAGCTTGGTAATTTGTTCTGTAAACTGTTGGGGTGGACTTTTCTATATATCAAATAACTCAAGCTTTGCTCTGTTTTCAAAATGCTTTAAAAGTATGTTTTAAAGTGATTATCATGCATAAAAGAATTGTTTTATGGATTCTCTTATGCCTATCTGTGTTGGTTCGCCAACTGTTATAATCGATCGGATTCTGAGTTAGCCAAAAGGGTGCTTTCCAGAATTAGTGTACACAGTAGCCACGAGTATGGACCCTGTTGAGGGGCGGCCATCCACGGTGAGTTGCGTTCGCGGAAGGTGGCCATCTTTCCCGGCGTTGTTTCATATATGGTTTTAATTGAATAAATAAAGTGGATAAGCAAGTACGAAAATGATTTAGTAAACACGGACTTTTATGAAAAACTCCTGTGTGTTACTGTGGAGATGCATGATTAATCTATAAAATCTATTATATGTTTTGGCAAGTGTTCACTGAGTACGTTGTACTCAGCCCTGCATATGTTTTCTAAATGTGCAGGTTGAGCGACGAGTGACGGCGGCTGTTTTGAGTTATTGTTTACATTAGTAAAGCCGGTAAAGCCCTGACTTCATGTCTTCATACGTGAAGTCAATCTACGTTTTTTTCCGCTGCAAGACATTATGATGTTTCATATCATGTGATAATCGGTTTAGTACTGTGTACTAAAAACCCTAGAACTACTGAACTTTTATATCGAGAAATCTTTCGAGATTGTCTCACTTTGGATAACTTCACACTTTGATATTGTATCATTGTTCAATAATGATATCATCGCCTTTTATTCGTTGATTCCCCCTTCTTTCCCGCTTCTTAATTCCAACCTCTAGTCACACCTCGGCTTAGCCGTCCCTTGGGATTTGGGGCTGTGACAGAGTGGTATCAGAGCAGTTCTTCGCTCTGCACCTGAAATTCCTTTTAAGAAAAGTTTAGTTTGAATAACTAAACTTAAGAAACCAGTTACAACTTAAACATCCCGTCACGTCAGCTCAACCAAAGAAGAAAGTGAAAAGTTTTTAAGGTTCTTAATATTTCTAAAAGTTTTGAAATATCTTATTGTTATTCTAGGCATGAGATGCTTGAATTTATTTTCGTAGAATTAATTGTTTATTAATTTCCTTTTCCCGAAAAACATGCTGGAGTAAGAACTTAGAAGTTGTTCTAAGATTTTTCCCGATTCACTGAGAACCTTACTATTTAAGAGACGTTGTTTAAAGAAGTAAAGACAGTGATTAATCATCATGAGATGAAAGAGAAGTGATAAAGTCAGAAGAAGCAAAACAAGAAGTGGAGACGAATGTCACCTGAGTGTAAGTGACATGAGCATAGTCATCTCTATTTGGAGTTTGATTTTCGTCGGAACTCCATAATGACATTGTTTTCCCTTATAGAGAACCGTTTTAAACTTGCTTGAGCATCGCTAGTAAGTTATATGTCTCTTGGTTTGAGAATCAAGAAGTCTATAGAATATATATATTATTGATTAAGAGATTCAAGTTTAAATTTGAGATTATCTTGTTAAGAGATTAAGTTGAGTTTTGCTTATTATGTTTAAGTACTTAAGTTAAGTTTTTATTTTAAGTATCAAGAGTTATTTCGTAAAAGTTCAACATATAAGGGATATGAGAAGATGCCCCAGTCCACGTTTGCACTCAAGAGATACTTGCATGAGTACTTTGACTACCGCGTGCACCTACTCCACAACGTGGGACGGTACACATCTGAGTTTGCATACATCTAAAACCGATTCGGGAAGTATGGGTGAGTGTCTGAGTTTGTATATATACGCACATATATACATATATCAAACTCCATTGATGAGCTCATTCCAAGCTCCAAGAACAAGATTCAAGTTAGCAAATCATTTCCAATCCATTAAGTAAGTGTATATCCTTGTTCTTCCAAGCTTTTAGCTCAATTTCCATGGTTTAAACATCCTCTTTCATGTATATATATATATATATATATATATATATATATATATATTTCGAAAATTTGGGAAGAGATTGAAGAAGTGATTGGATGATCTTGATCTTATAGTATGATGTTTATATGATGTTTAGATGATCATTTATGAGTTTAAATGAAGCATGAGAACCTTAGTTCACAAGTTACCATTTTCGATATTTTCAAGGAAATGGTCAAATTTTGATGCATGATTTATATGCTCAATTTGATGTTATTTATGAGTTTAATGAATTTTTTTTAAGTATGTTTTATGTTGGAAGTGAGCATGAATTCATAATCTTTTTCATTTTAATGAAAAAGTCAAAAATTTGAAGAATAAAATTAGGGTTTGTGAAGTTGATGTTATATTATGTATTTAATGAATGATTTGATGTTATATGATGTTAATGATGTTTGTTTAATCAAGACTTAATTAAAAGAGAGCTTGATTAACCCTAAAAACTCTAGAAAATCGAAATTAGGGTTATTAAATTAGGGTTTATAATTGATGGTTAATTAAATGAAATTAATTGAAGAATTAAGCTTATAATGCTTAATCAAGTATGTTAGAAATTAAAAAGAAGAGAAAAGAATTTTAGAAACCCTAAAATAAAAATAACAGAAAATTAATAAAATAAAATAAATTATTAATTAAATTTTATTTAAGAAACTAATTGTATTTATGAGCTTCTCATTAAAAATAAAGTATTGTGTGATTTTCTGAGAATTTAATTCAAAGTAATAAAGATTTTCTATTTTTGATTGAATTTCCTGAGTCGGGAGTTTATATGTTTAATCGAGTCGAATGTGTGAAGTGAATGTGTAATTATGTTTAGGGGCAGCAGAGTATGCAAATTTGAAAATAATGCAGCTGGCTGGGTCACACAGCCAGAGAGCTTTTGAGCTTGAAAACTTGTGCTGTGTTAATGCAGTTAGTTCTTTATATATAAAATGCAGAGAATAAATAAAGCAATAAAGAACTCGGAATTTTAACGTGGTTCGGAGTAACTCCTCCTACGTCCACGACCAGATTCACTGGTAATTCACTATCACTTGGTTTCCAAATACCAAGCAACTTCACAACTCTAACCCGAGCTGTGTTCCAACAGTTTGCCGGCACTGTCAAGCCTAACCTTTCAGTTTACGGGTACTGAAAAAACCTTACAACCACTTGAATTTCCCGTTTCAAGCAAGCGTAACCTTGACCTAACCTTTCTGGGTAAAGAGGGTTTGGTTTGGGGTTCCAACTATGAACGAGTTCTTACAATGAAGAATTTAGAGTTAGATGAAATCTAGACTTAAGATATACAATGATTTCTGCCTAGGAATCAGACGAAAAACTGGGCAGTTTCTAGAATAGAAACACTTTAAGATAAAGTGTTCTTTGAACTATTTCGAACTGCTTGTAAGCTTTGAAGGCTTGATAATTTTAGAGAATGAAAGCTTGTAGAGAGTTTTTCGTATCTGGTCCTGAGGTTGAAGACGGGTTTATATAGGTAGAGATTCAAGACTAGCCGTTGGAGGAGCCGTTTGAATCTTACCACTCTTCTTAAATTCGATATCTGCCGTTGGGCGATTCTGCACCTGTTTTCATTAGAGTCACATCCTAGGTTCTGAAGTCTAGGATGCTGATTTGGCAATCCCTCATTGGTTGAGGTATATTGACTTCCTCTGACACCGGGATCTCTGACTTTGGAGCTGCCTTTTGAATTCAGAGCTGGATTGGGTAAACTGTCTTGAAGTGATGTCTTCAGAGTTAGTTCCCTTTGTTCTGTACAGCTGGACCAGTTGTGTCTTGAACTCAGCTCAGCTTGATCCTGCTCTGTCAGCTTGATCTTCAGCACTCAGCTCAGCTGGAAAACTCAGCTGATAGCTGACTGCTGCTGTAAACACAGCTGGATCTTCTGCTGTCTTCTGTCTTCCGCTTCCTGAACCTGTAAACTTAGAAAATCTATAGCTCAAACAGGCGAGCTGGAAAACACAACTTAGGTTGATGCGATCATCTACTCGGTTGGAGAACAGTTGGGTTTTGGTATCGAATCAAAATTTTATAATTTTCCCAACAAGATGTCAGTCAAAACCCTAAAATATAATTCGATTGTGGGATTTAAACATCATTCTAATAAAGAATTAGTTGACCGAGAATTTTGCCACCATTTGGTGCAAGCAAAGAAAAATTTTCTTCCATCCATCTAGAAAAGAGTCAACCCTATTATTTGGAATAGAAATAAGTAATAGAAGGATGCCGATTATTTCGACAATTCAAGCAAGAAGGTTATTGAAAAGAAAAGATGTACAAGCATATCTAATTTATTGAAAAGAAAAGATGTACAAGCATTTCTGCTGCTTCTTTCTTTTGACTCGTTTCTCCTTCAGCTGATTCAGCTGATTCCTCTTGCTTTATTAGTTTGCCTCTTCTTTGTCTCATTCTCTTCCCCCTTTTTGGCATGATCAATCAAGGCGGGAGAGATGCGCCATCGTCTTATTGAGCTGTGCAATTTCCTAAATTGCGTTAGCGATCTTCGCTGTATTATCAGCTGTTGCGATGTTTAGTTTGGCTAAGTTGCGGTTGTCAGCTCTGAGCAGTGAGGTCTGGAGTCTTGGTGGCTCAGCTGTTGTATTAGCTGGCTCTTCTTCAATAGCATTAGCCTCAGTTGTGATTGCAGACACAGCTTCCTTGGCCTGATTCAGAGTGAAATTTTGTCCGGTGAGTGCTTGGAGGTATGAGTTGGCACTGGAGATGACATCTTCTGAGGAGGGCACAACTTCATTCCTTGCAATTTTGCTTCTTCAAACTTCATTAGATTGAATGAGAAAGTCTGATTCAGCACTTCAGTTGCGCTTGTGACTCCTTGAGGTCTTCAAACCTTGAGATGGAGGCGTCACGTGCAACTCTTGAGGGACTTAAGTATTCCCCTTCCACTTCTGAAGTGGTTGTTATGGGGTTCAGCTCATGTGTTCATCATCCAGCTGCAAGTGATCATCGGCTGGATGATGTTTTCCACTTGAGCTTGGTGCAGGGGCTTGAGCTCCAACTTCCATAAGTTGATCTTGAAGCTGGTGTCCCTGTTGAGCTGAAGGAAATTGAGGAGAAGGCGGTTGAAGTGTTCCATCTGTTGTGGGGTTTAAGCTTAGTTGATTGGGGTCTAAGCTTAGTTGATCAGCTGGAATACGTCGTTGTGGTGGTGGCGATGATGATATTCACGCAGGCACCTGAACTTCTTCTCCACCGTAAGAAACCACCGCTTGTGGACCTTCTGCTTCTCGGAGAGTAGTTACGAATTCTCTCTCAATGTCAGCTGGCTTCTCGGCTGACTGACTGAGCATCTTTAACTTGAGTCTTCTCTTTGAAGACAGTGTTTTATCTTGTTTTGTCTCCTCAAGTTGTTTCCGATTCCCAGCTGGGAAGGAAGTAGATGCATGCTGCTTTGTCTCCTGTATCTTTTTCTGTGCCTCCTGTGGCGGAGCAAGAGCTTTGACAAGACTGCTCTTAAAGACTCCGGCTTTATCAACGTCTCGTCCAGTTCTAACTGGTCTTCCTCTCAGGTTGAATTCCTTTGACAGGATCTTGTTGACGTTGATTTCCGCATCCCAGGGAGTTGTGTGTCCCGTTTTCTCTTTTATTTTGGAAGAAACAGTGGGGAGGAGGAGGTCTTGTTCCTTTGACATTCCTAGAAAGAATTCTGCAGCTTCCTGGTGAATGTTCTTGAGCTTTGCAGTCACCCACTTCGTTAGACCGGATCTGTCGATGAGCTTCATTTTCTCCTGGAACTCCGTCTTCTTGTGGTTCCTGAGAGTTAAGCAACTCTCATAGTGAAGCTTTGACAGACTCTTCATGTTGATCGGCTTCTGGAGATATCTTTCTAGATTCCATGTTCTTCTTCTGCAACTCTCAGCTGATCATCGTAGTCAGATGATACCTCGGTTATGAATAGCTGTGTTGAGTGATCGATTTTCCAGCTGGTTCCCCCTCAGCTGAATAATCCTTCAACTTAGGCATCTGGCTGAGCTTGATTATTTCTCAGTTGGGTTCATTGAGGTTGGTTCTGAATTCCAGCTGGGTCTGCTTCCATTCAGCTGGATGTAGCTTCGTCTGGGTTGAGTAATCCAAGTAATCCGCACAGCATCTTGAATCTTGATTCTATCAGCGGCTTTGAGAGTATATCAGCCCGTTTTATGTCTGTGTGAATTTTCTCAACAATCACATCCTTCTTTTCCACGCGATCTCTGATGAAGTGATGACGTACGTCCACATGTTTGCATCTTGTGTGATGTACTGGATTTTCTGATATAGCTATTGCACTTGAGCTATCACAGAAAATTGGAATTTGTGAGCAGCAGCTTCCAGCTGCCATATATTCTGCTTCCGTTGTGGAGGTTGCGACGCACGTTTGCTTCTTTGAAAACCACGATATCAACTTGCTTCCTAGGAACTGACATGTTCCTGAAGTTGATTTTCTGTCCAACCGATCTCCAACGAAGTCTGAGTCTGAATATCCAGTCAGCTGTAGATTGTCTTCAGCTGGATACCACAGCCCAACATTCTGAGTTCATTTGAGATATTTGAGAATGTTCTTGGCTGCTTGCATGTGTGCTTTCTTTGGATCAACTTGAAATCTGGCACACACTCCGACTGCGAAAGAGATGTCTGGACGACTAGCTGTTAGATACAGCAGGGAACCTATTATCCCTCTGTATTTGCTGGAATCAACTGACTTCTCTTCAGTTCCAGGTTCAATCTTCCAGTTGGTGTTCATCGGAATCTTTACTGTTCTGCTGGATTCAACTCCATACTTGGCAATCAAGTCTTTCATGTACTTGGATTGATTTATAAAAATCCCTTCTGCTGATTGCTTGACTTGAAGTCCTAGGAAGAAGCTCATTTCTCCCATCATAGATATTTGGAACTGTGTTAACATTATCTCTCCAAATCTTTGGCATAAGAATGTTGATCTTGATCCGAAGATGATGTCGTCTACATAGATTTGAACAACCAGGATGTCTTCTCCCAACTTGATGGTGAAGAGTGTTCTGTCTACTGAGCCCTTCTTGAATCCTTTGGATACAAGAAAATTTGATAGAGTATCATACCAAGCTCGAAGTGCTTGCTTCAATCCATAAAACGCATTCTTTAGCTTGTAGACTTTATTTCCTTCTACTTCAAATCCTGGAGGTTGTTCAACATAGACATCTTCTTTGATTTCTCCATTTAAGAATGCACACTTCACATCCATTTGATAGACTTTGAATTTGTGATGTGCTGCATAGGCGAGAAATAATCTGATTGCTTTCAATCGTGCTACTGGAGCAAATGATTCTTCGAAGTCAATTCCTTCTTGCTGTGTGTAGCCCTTGGCAACTAGTCGAGCTTTGTTTCTGATGATGACTCCAAGGGTATCCAGTTTGTTCTTGAAGATCCATTTGAGTCCTATGACTTTGACTCCTTCAGGTCTGTCGACCAATTGCCAGACACAATTTTTGAGGAATTCATTTAGCTCTTCCTGCATGGCGTTTGTCCAGGGCACGCTCTTTAAAGCTTCTAGACTTGTTTGAGGCTTTGGAACTTGAGCTACATAACACGCCATTAGAGCTGTATCTTCATCATAGACAGTCAGTTCTAGCTCTACTGAGAGTTGAGCAGTGTCAGCTGCTTCTTGATGATCCGTTGTAGCTTGAGCAACTGAGCTTCTGGTTTTGACTTGGTCTGATGGTTCTCCAATGATTGCTGATGATGGATGATCTTCAATCCATCTTCTTCTTTTACGAATTTTTTCTTCCAGCTGATTGATGCTAGAAGTGGCAAGATTTCGTCTGGCTTGGAGTTGTTCTGGAGTTAAGTCTTGAGAAGGGGACTCTCATTGGATTGAGTTTTGAGGTGACTTTTGTAGAAGCTCTGCTGGAGATAGAGCTGGGGATTCAGCTGTATCTGGATTTCCAGCTGATGGCATTCCCCCTTGATTTGGCGTTGGAGGTTCTTCTTGATTTCTAGCTGGTGGAGCTTCCTGATTGATTTGAGGTTCCTCCTCTAGCTCATCATCCCATATTAATGGTTCGGCCAGATTCCTGATTCGATTCTCTTGAGCTCTTGTCTGAATCTGCCTTGAAGATTCTCCTTCATTTCTTCGTTTGATAGAATCTCTATACTCGAATGATGATTCGTCAAAGGTAACATGTGGAGTTACTTCTGTTGAAGACTCTGTATGCTTTACTCACAGCCGAGTAACCAAGGAATACTCCTCGGTCAGTCTTCGCATCGAACATCTTGAGCTGTGTTTTTCCATTGTTTAGGATATGACATTTGGATCCAAAGACCTTGAAATATCCAATGTATGGTATTCCATAGCTCATACAGCGTTTTTCCTTGCCTTGATGTGAATAGAGAGCGATTCTAAGTGAAGCATGCTGTGTTGATTGCCTCGACCCAGAACTTCTTTGGAATGACAGAGCTGGCTAGCATTGAGGTAGCTGCTTCTTTGAGTGTTCTGTTTCTTCTCTCTGCTACACCATTCTGCTGAGGTGTGCGTGCTGCTGAGGTTTGATGTTGAACCCCGTTCTTCTCGCAGTATTCATAAATAGTTTCATTTAGAAACTCCGTTCGTCGATCTGATCTGATTGACATTATCTTGCACTCCTTCTGAGTTGAAAACCTTTCCAGCAGGATTGGCAGCTTAGTCCTTGTTTCGCTCTTCTGGTACAGGAATGACACCCATGTGAATCTTGAGAAGTCATCCACTACGACCAGAGTATATTTTCTGCCGTTGAAACTTGCTTGTTTAACTGGACCAAAAAGATCCATGTGAAGGAGTTGAAGAACTCGATCAGTTGACCGAACTGGCTTGAGAGAGAATGAAGTTCTTGTTTGTTTTCCTTGTTGACACGCGCTGCACATATGACTTTTGTCATATACTTGATCTGGAATTCAGTTAGCGAGCTGGTTTCTAACCAGTTTGTTGATTGTCTTGAAGTTGAGATGATTCAGCCGTCTGTGCCACAGCCAGCTGACTTAATTGCTGCTTTTCGATACAAGACAAGTCTCAGGAGGGCTGCTGTTCCAGTCAGCGAAATACATATTTCCTTCTTTTTTCCCTCTTAGTAGTATCTGCTTAGTTTTCTTGTGCTTCACTGTGCATCCCTGTGCATCAAACTTGACAGAAAAACCGTTGTCGCAGAATTGGCTAATGGAAAGCAAGTTATGTTGCAGTCCTTGTACATATGAAACATTTGGGATTATAACATTTTTAGTTTTAAATGTACCATAACCTTTGGTTAGACCTTTGGAGTTGTCACCAAATGTTACTTGTGGTCCTGGACGCTCGATATACTTCTGGAGTAGATGCTTTAAGTGCATCATGTGCTTGGAACATCCACTGTCCAAGTACCATAGCGTTCTCATCGACTCCTCAATGATTCGTCGTTCCCTTGCAACCTATTAAAAAAGATCAAAATTTAGGTACCCAGTTTTAATTGGGTTCTTGTGGGTTAAACAGAGATCCTTTTGCGACCCAGATCTGCTTGATAACTCGAATTGGGTCATTTGATCTGATGATCCTTCCAGCTGAGTCGATATACATATTATTTGTGTTCTTTGGTTGTTGCTGGTGGGGTCTTGATCTCAGTATCTTCCCAGTTTGATGTCTTTGTTGATGTCCTGATGTTTTTCGGTATCTAGCTGAGACGTTCCTTTGTCTATGCTGTCTCTTGTGATATCTCGGCTGGAACTGGTACTCCAGCTGGTGATCATATGAGTGATATCCAGCTGGGTATCTTCTTTGATATCTCGGTTGATATTTTTCGACGTGCTATTGCGGTTGCTGGTGTCTGAAATGTCCATCCTATTGTTTTTGTTGAGTTTGAGCACGTTGCTGTCTGATTTGTGCTTGAGGCTGTCTCACAGCTGGCCTTTTTGATGCCTGATGTATCCTCAACGGTCGTTGCTGAGTTGCTGGAATTGGGTTTTCTTTTGCTCTTACAAACATTACCTTTGTTCCACTAGTGGAAGCAATGTTTGTGGCATCCTTCGATTCATTATAACCCAGTCCTGCTTTAAGTGCTGCTGGACGTTATGCACTTATGATTTCGTCCATTGTTCTTAGATAGTACTTTTTCCGAACTTTTCAGCTCTATAATCTCAGCTGACTTCTTTTCCGATTCAGATGTGGTCTTTTCCAATTCTTCCATCAGCTGATTCTTCTCGTAGTAGAAGTCTTTCATCAGCTGATCTTGTTTCACTATTTTGTCTTTTAGTAAAAGGACTTCCTCTTGGAGCTGTGTTGTATCAGCTGCTTCTGATACCTTTTTCTTTTCCATTTCCATCTTCAGCTCGGCATTCTCACACATTATGACGTCAAGGATCTCTTGAAGCTCCTTGGAATCGTTCATAACTTTCTCTACTAAACTCCAATCAGGTAGCCCTGATTCTGAAACCTGTGTAGAGTGTTCGTGTGATGGTGAGGGATTGGATAGATTTTGAGTTCTTGACATTACCTCATCTTCATCGAATCCGTCTGTCTGTCTCATGAAGCATGTATCCCATTCAGGTTCATCATGAGCCATCAATGCTTCTTCTTCTGAGTCTAAAAATGGCATGTTATCATTCATTTTGTTGCACTCCGACTCCTCATCGGCGATGTAGGCTCTCCTTCTGTCAGCTGCCTTAGCTTTCAGTTGGTCTTTATCTTTCTTGGATAGCTTTGGACAGTCTAGCCTGTAGTGTCCCGGTTCCTTGCAGTTGAAGCATCATTCTTCTGTTCGTTTGTCAGCTGACTTCTCATCAGCTGCTGCGTACTTGTCTCTGTAAGTTCTTGCGAACTTCTTGTACTTGCCCTTGCTGGTGTTGAGTCTGTTGTAGTTTTTGACCAGCATGGCTATCTCTTCAAGTAGCTCTTCCTTGCTCATGTCCTTCTTTGATGACTCAGCTAACTGCATGTATGTGGATTTTTCAGAATTGGCTCTAAACGCAATCTCCTTTGGCGCAGGTGTCAGCTCTCCATCATTCTGATTGCTTGAAGATTCTTTCATGGTAATCTTCAAGTTGTATTCGTTGGCTTTGAGCAGGGAGAATAATATTTCAGTTGAAAGATCACCTAAGTCACTTCGACTTTGGTGTACCACCTTGTATGTGTTTCATTCAGCTGTGAGCGCTGAAAGGACTTTTAGGTCCTTTTCTCGCTGGGTGTATTTCCCAGTTCTGATGGTTTCAATTTCTACCACGATGCTTGAGAATCTGAGTTCCATCCCTTCGATGGACTCGTTGACAAGCTGCTTGAAGTTATCAAACTTCTGGCAGGCGATTGTGAATTTATTTTCTTTTATCTCCTCCGACCCTTCGCATAGCTTTGCTAGGGTTTCCCACATCTCCTTTGCGGTATTGTAGTTGATGATCTTGCTGAGGTAGGCGTTGGAGACTGTTGACGAGATGGTGTTCCTCGCGAAGCTGTCTAATCCAGCTTGCTTCCTTTCTTCTGAGGTATGCTCATTCTTTGGCTTGGGAATGAGCTGATACGTTGGCTGTCCATCATCTTGAGCTGGAACAAGCTCGGTTTCTTGTTTGTAAATGATGATGGGTCCGTCTGTGATGACGTCTCACATCATGTCATGATGCGCACAAAAAAAGCTTTTTAATCTGAACCTCCAGATTGCATAATCGTCGACCGAGAAGGTGGGAAGGTTCCTGTTAAGATAAGAATCCATGGAGATATGCACAGTATGAAATAATATTGGATTTTCAAAAGAGGATCTGTTCAGTTGACCACTGACAGATTGTCAAGAGAAATCTATTGATTCAGAAATAGCGGTCTTTTTAACCACTGCTCTGATACCAATTGATGGTCCTTGAGCTGGGTCTTTGGTGTAGAGGGAGGGGTGAATACACCAAAGGTAGATTTCTGAAAACTTTTCAAGTTAAAAACAAAGTTGGTGAGCTCAGTTATGAATCCAGCTGAGGAAGGTCAGCTGGGCTAATAACTCAGCTGGCGGAGCGGAAAGTGGTGGTTTGAAAACTTAGCTCGATTGCTTAGAAAAACTCAGCTTGAAAATATTCTTTGCGTTTTCGACTTAGTCAAGTTATGCAAGATTAAAGTCAAAACACAGCTGTCTTTGGGGAGCAGCTGAGTATGCAAATTTGAAAATAATGCAGCTGGCTGGGTCACACAGCCAGAGAGCTTTTGAGCTTGAAAACTTGTGCTGTATTAATGCAGTTAGTTCTTTAAATATAAAATGCAGAGAATAAATAAAGCAATAAAGAACTCGGAATTTTAACGTGGTTCGGAGTAACTCCTCCTACGTCCACGACCAGATTCACTGGTAATTCACTATCACTTGGTTTCCAAATACCAAGCAACTTCACAACTCTAACCCGAGCTGTGTTCCAACAGTTTGCCGGCACTGTCAAGCCTAACCTTCCAGTTTACGGGTACTGAAAAAACCTTACAACCACTTGAATTTCCCGTTTCAAGCAAGCGTAACCTTGACTTAACCTTTCTGGGTAAAGAGGGGTTTGGTTTGGGGTTCCAACTATGAACGAGTTCTTACAATGAAGAACTTAGAGTTAGATGAACTCGTTCGAAATCTAGACTTAAGATATACAATGATTTCTGCCTAGGAATCAGACGAAAAACTGGGTAGTTTCTGGACTAGAAACACTTTAAAATAAAGTGTTCTTTGAACTATTTAGAACTGCTTGTAAGCTTTGAAGGCTTAGAGAATGAAATCTTGTAGAGAGTTTTTTGTATTTGATCCTGAGGTTGAAGACGGGTTTATATAGGTAGAGATTCAAGACTAGCCGTTGGAGGAGCCGTTTGAATCTTACCTACTCTTCTTAAATTCGATATCTGCCGTTGGACGATTCTGCACCTGTCTTCATTAGAGTCACATCTTAGGTTCTGAAGTCTAGGATGCTGATTTGGCAATCCCTCATTGGTGGAGGTATATTGACTTCCTCTGACACCGGGATCTCTGCCTTTGGAGGTGCCTTTTGAATTCTAAGCTGGATTGGGTAAACTGTCTTGAAGTGATGTCTTCAGAGTTAGTTCCATTTGTTCTGTACAGCTGGACCAGTTGTGTCTTGAACTCAGCTCAGATTGATCTTCAGCTGGATCCTGCTCCGTTTTGAACTCGCCCTCAAATTTGGAAAACTCAAAGATAGCCGACTCACTGCTGTAAACACAACTGGATCTTCTGCTGTCTTCCGCTTCCTGAACCTGTAAACTTAGAAAATCTATAGCTCAAACTGGCGAGCTGGAAAACACAACTTAGGTTGATGCGATCATCTACTCGGTTGGAGAACAGTTGGGTTTTGGTATGAAATCAAAACTTTATAATTTTCCCAACAAGATGTCAGTCAAAACCCTAAAATATAATTCGATTGTGGGATTTAAACATCATTCTAATAAAGGATTAGTTGACCGAGAATTTTGCCACCATTTGGTGCAAGCAAAGAAAAATTTTCTTTCCATCCATCTAGAAAAAAGTCAACCTTATTCTTTGGAATAGAAATAAGTAATAGAAGAATGCCGATTATTTCGACATTTCAAGCAAGAAGGTTATTGAAAAGAAAAGATATACAAGCATATCTAATTTATCTAGTCAAAGATAAGAACTAAGAGAAGAATATCGATGATGTAGTCTAAGAAGAGAGTTCAAGGATGTTTCCTTGACGTTTTGCCGTAACTATCCGGATAGGCAATTGGAGTTCACCATCGACCACGAGCACAGTTCGGCTCCAAATATCCAAAACATCGTATAAGAATGCCCCGAAGGAATTGCAAGAATCGAAGATTCAATTGCTTGATCTCGGTTTTATCAGACCTAGCGTTTCCCTGTGGAAATGCCAATCTTGTTCATCAAGAAGAAAGACCACAGTCTGAGAATGTGTATGGACTACCAGGAATTAAACAAGTATCCTTTGCCAAGGATAAGATGATACGTTTGATCGGCTCTTAGGAAATCGCATTTTCTCAAAGATTAATTTGAGATCTGGCTATTATCAGCCGAAGATTGTCAAGAAGATATTGCAAAACCGTGTTTCGAATGAGATACAGCTACTACGAGTCTGT
The DNA here is from genome assembly GCA_031470985.1 of Agastache rugosa. Lineage (NCBI taxonomy): Eukaryota > Viridiplantae > Streptophyta > Magnoliopsida > Lamiales > Lamiaceae > Agastache > Agastache rugosa. The sequence goes on from CM062603.1 coordinate 6,634,578, forward strand.
AGTAATGCCGTTTGGATTGACAAAAGCTCCAGCAGTATTCATGGATCTCATGAATCGAGATTTCCATGAATATTTGGATAAATTTGTAATAGTTTTCATCGGCTACATTTTCATGAATTTAAAGAGTGAACCGGAGTATGAAGAGCATCTCCGAATTGTCTTAGAAAAGCTGAGATCTGAGAAGTTATATGCCAAATTTAGCGAGTGCGAATTTTAGCTAAGAAAAGTAAATCTCCTCAGACACGTATTTTCTGAAGGAGTTAAAGTCGACGCTTCAAAATGAAATCAATCTAAGAATGAAAGACCCCAACTTCGTTTCATGAAATTCAAAGTTTCTTAGGTCTAGCAGGTTACTATCTAAGATTCATTAAAGGATTCTCCAAGATAGCTAGGCTAAAATGATCCAACTTCTCAGGAAAGAATTGAAGTTAAAATGGTATCCAAAATGTAAGGAAAGTTTCTAAAAGCTTAAGAGAAAGCTAACCACTGCTCCAGTTTTAGCAATACCAGAAGCACGCAAGGACTACACAGTTTATACGGGTGCATCAAAGAATGGACAAGGTTGTGTCCTGATGCAAGTTGGGAAAGGCATCGCCCATGTGTCACGACAGTTCAGGTCGCATAAGATAAATTATCCAACTCGTGATTTATAATGAGCAGTAGTTGAACATGCTCTGAAGATCTGGAAACATTATCTTTTCGGAGCCAAGTGTAAGATCTTTATACAAAAGCCTCAAATACATTTCCAAGCAAAAGAGTTGAATATGAGGCAAAGAAGATGTGCATTAAGCAGAAAGAGCAGACCCGAGTTAGAATTTCTGCTCACTCAAGAAAAAGAGCTTATTAAAGGTCTTGAAAAGCTGAAAATAGAAGTAGTTTTACTACCTCAATATTTAGAGCAGTTAATTGCAGCATTCAAAATAACTCCAGATTTGAGAAAAAGAATCTCAAATGCTCAAAGAAAGGACAAGAATTTAGAGAAATTGTGACTCAAGATTCGCAAGGAAAAGTAGAAGATTTTCACGAAGCTGGAGATAATACTCTCATGTTTAGAGAAAGGCTTTGTGAGAACTGAAATCATGAGAGAAGCTCATGAAACACCTTATACTGCTCATCTCGGAAACACCAAAATATATCAAGATTTGAAGCAAAGATTTTGGTGGGAAGGAACGAAGCGAGATATAGCTTCAGTTGTAAAATGATGTTTAGCCTATCAGCAAGTCAAGATTTTGCATCAAAGACTTTATGTGAAGTTTCAGTTGTTAGATATCCCAGAATGAAAATGGATTAAAGAAGTGCAAGATCGCCAAAAAGTCTTATGCGGATACTCAAAGATCGTAGTTAAAGTTTGAAGTCGAGTCAGAAATAAAGTTTTTCTGAAAGTTTTGCCTTCGAGAGGAATCCATAGATTTGGCGTGAAAAGAAAGCTTAAGCCTTGTTATATAGGACCGTATGAAATCCTGGAAATGATGGGTCAAGTTACGTACAAGCCAGCTTTACCACCAAGCTTTAGAAATTTGCATAGCGTGTTTCATGTATCCAGTTGCGTCAATATATGTTCGACCCAAGAATGTTTTTCGTCGAGAAAAAGTGACCCTAGAACCGAGACCTCGAGTTCGAGAAAATTTTCAAAAGCAATTTTGGATCGAAAGGTCCATCGGTTAAGAAATAAAGTCGATCGTGTTAGTAAAGATCGGAGTTGAGGCCGATGGCTCAGAAGAAGAAACGTTGAAATTGAAGATAAGATAAAAAAAAGGTATCCCGAGCTTTTTCTTTGAGATTAGCAAATTTCGGTACGAAATTTATTTTTAGGGAAAGAGGATGTAATACCCCACTTTTTAATAACGCCAAGTTTGAACAGAGAAAGGCTAGGGCTGATTTCGAGGCGTTACTAAGAAGTATTTGTCCCTCCAATTTTTGTCTATGTAGGCATCAGTACAGATGAAGCGGGCATGCTCGGTTTTGGAACTAAAGCTAACCATGCCCCGAGATGTTTTCATGGTGTAGATGGCATAGAACAACTCAGGGGTAGGATTACCCCCGTTGGCTCGCAGAACAATGTTGAAGACCAAGGCTGTCCTAATAGAGTTGGGATAAATCTGACTAGGGCAAATCTGGAAAAGATCGCATATCCCAGAGAGATAGGAACAGATAGGAAAGCGAAGCCCTGGATCTATTTGTTGTTTCCAAAAAGCAAGGGTTGGCGGAACATTATAGTTGGGTCGGTCCGAAACTCTGGCCGAAGAAAAATCAAAGTTGTAGAAATTGAGATCCCGAGACAATGTTGTCACAGCTGCAGATGTTAGAGTGGAAGGTCCACATACCAGATCGAAGTTATCTCGGTACTGTGGATCCTCCACATTGTTTATTCCCGTTTGAGAAACGAGAGAAGAAACCTCTCTAGAGAGGGGGGTATTCATAGGAGAAGACTGAGAAGAAGGAGAATTGTTCCTCCTTCCCCTAGCCGAAGAACTACGGCGGGTAGTTGACCCCGAAGGACCTCCCCCCTTTTCCGACGAGGACATGACAGACATGGTTCCTTCGTAAACTCAGAAATGGAAAGTGTAGGAAAAAGATGGAAAATACCTGATGGTAGTCGCGAACACAGAAAAGAAGTGCCAATGCAAGAAGTTTTCTGCAAAATAAAATTTGCAGAAGGAAAAAAGAAGATAGAAAGAGCAAGGGTAATATTTTAAATATTTACCTTGAGTAGGAGTTATTTTCGAGGTAACTCCCTCCACACGTGGCAATCAATGAGATGGTGCCATGTCAAATCAGTTGTAGAGGGGAAGTCGAAAAGTTAGGAGAGATAACTTCTCCCATACATGTTCGAGCTTATCCCCTAATAACCGTCGAGCAACCTTGTACTTTACCGTTAAGCTGAAATCTTCCTCTTTCCCCCTGTTGACTGGGTAAGCTTGTCTCTTTCAGACATGAGGGGGGGAGTAGTTGATATGACCTCCCTAGTCATCAAGGCTGACACTCTGTCATGTCAAGGTTGCCATATGAGAAGCATATGTGGTAACTCCTTAAGTTTCCTAGCCGGGAGCAAGATTCTACCTTTGCCAAGGCAGAACCACGACTTGTGACAACCCTACTTGTATAGTAGGTCGGTGCTACTATTCCCGGGGCTTCTCAACGACGTAAAGGATGTTCGCCTTTACGTAGAATCTTCTCGGCTTTATGTTCCATCCGAACCACTTCCCGATTAGTGGAGCTGACTAATGAGATATTAGGCAGTGGAATGACTTGGCAGTCCTTTACTTTGCACAAGTATTACAGAATTGCCAATGGTAAAGTTTACCAAGTTACCCTCAATATATTATGTCATATATATTGAGGATCTTCACCTTCAATGAGTAGTTTTCCTCATCATTTACGCTCTTCATTCTTGTTTTCTAAGATATCGGAACTGACTTGATCGTCAGAGAGTCAACGCCGGCTGAAACGCCTGGCGCTCTTTTGCAGGCTAAGACCAACAACAACCATACCACATGGAGAAGCTCTTCCCACCATGATCATTGTTTCTAGTTTTGTCTAAACCCTTCTACGTGTATAGGGTTACTCTTATGTAGTGACTATTGTTGGCACTATCAATATTGTTATTTCATATTCCTCCATGTGCAACAATAAAAAAAAAAGGGTCTCGGCTGCATGAAAATAATACATGTACTCTTGGTACGAACAACTCGATATAACATATTTTGTACCACCGTTCAGAGGCATCTAACATGACATGTTGGTACGAATAAGCGTACATCATGTGTGTGCACATCCAATTTTGGTACAAAAGCAAGAATTTAATGATTCGATTATTCGGTACGAATATCTTAATTTCATAATCAGCGTATACGCCCTAACGTGGTACTCTGGTACGAATATGATACTTTCGCTCCAGTTTACCACAACTTAATGGAATACTCCAGTACGAATATAGTATTTTTGCACTAGTGTGGTACTCCGGTACGAATATGTTGTACTTTGGTACGAATATGGTACTCCGGTACTAATGTGGTACTCCCGGTATGAATATGTTGTCTTCGTACTGGCATAGCATGTCTTAATGTTATCGTGATGCAGAAAATACAAAAATAGAGAAAAAAATGAATTGAAAGATAAAGGGAGAGAGAGAGAAAAATGCAACTGAAAAGTGAGAGGAGAGAGAAAATAAGATTCGTGTGATATAAAAAGAAGAAGAGAGAGTGTGTACTTTTTGTTGGGTAGCTAGAGAAAAGGAGGAGAGAGAATATACTTTGTATGATTTGGTCAAAAGTAAGGGCAATATGAGAAGTTTTTCCCAAAGAACGACAAAATTTATAAAAATTAAGTTGGATGACAAAATTTAGTTTTTACTATCTTGTTTGGACATTTCACACCATTAAGTCATTTTATAAATATTAAATAATAATTGCTGACTTCTTCATGTTTATTGCAAGTAAACATAGGTGTTTGGGGTGCAAGAAATAAGTTCAAATAAATACACAATAAAGATGCTATATAAATACCAGCCAAAAAATTTACAAATAAGTAAGTCCTAAAATTATACCGTATTTACAACGAATCGATTGTTATGTTACCTTATACTTATTAAGCATGCAGAAAACTGTGCACAAAAGCATAAAAAGTTTTTTGATTCTTTTTTACGGATTTCCGTACAATATATGATTAAGTTACAAACCGATACACACAAAGATAAAAAGGTAAGCCTTAAACTTTGTGATTTACATGTGTTTAGTAAGGAAAAAGAACACTATAAGTGGATTCGCACTACATAAGAAAAAAGCTGAACAATTCGAAGAAATCGTTGTAAACATGAACGCATTTAACACAATATATGTCTCTTCCGTTACTACTCCGGACATGAAGAATAGTGGTGAAGTGTAATTCAAGAAGACACATAACAATCAATTTGTTTTTATCAAGGTTTTAATTTTTCATTTTGATTTTTAGTGTCTTATTTCTGGTTTCTGAATAAAACAAACTTTTTATACATGTCTCTCTATTGAAAATCTATTTTTAGAGGAAACATCATGACCATGAAGCTCACTAGAGATTATGAGAGCAGAGAGCATATAATTAATTGGATGAAACAAGCCTCATCTACTATCCTTCTTTACGATTATTTGAGAACTTGGAAATTTAATGAAATAAATATCAGAGATTTCACTATTTCAAATCATAAATAATATAACATGGAGAAATACATAAAGATATTTTTCTCTACAACAAATATAGAAATCGACTACGTAAACATGGGCACATTTATCAATCTATCAAGTTGTTCTCTTCAAAGAGTTGTCCCCTAGATATTGATATAGTTCGCTTCTTTCTTTACCTTTTGAAAACTGAAATTGAACCAATAGTTTTACTAAATTCATTTTTTAAAGATATTTTTAGTAAGGAAAAAATATTATTACTTTATTATTTGATCCTTGGTCTTGGACCACCTTTGGGCTTTCCTTGGCTAATTTTTTTTATTTGAAAAGTTGGCCATAAAATTTCGAATCATTTTAAATCTTGGCAACGTCTATTCATATTTTGATCTTTAGACATCAGATAATCAGCACCAAACTGTTCCACATTAGATACCAAAACTTCATTCCGCATAAAAGACTACGAAATTTATCCAAATATTAAGATCGTCGGACCAAGTGGTGTCAGAACTGATTACAACAAGCTTTCACTCGATGCATTCGCCTATGTGTAATGCGTCCTTATATCTTTAGAATACGGGTTACCACAACTCGAGAGAGAAGAACGAGAACAACTCGAAGATGGCGATGCACCTTGAGATGAGTCAGATCACTAAAAGCACGATTGTGAGAGTTGTAGTGTTGGCCGCTGTACGTACATAGGTCGGCGAGCTCAAAGTCCGCTCGACGTCCTTGTGAGTGTCATCTTTTACCCAAGAATTGTGAGCGAATGTGAGCGAAAAAGCACTATTCGCATCGTTACCAATTTTGGTCCATTTGCACCATGAGTTGAGCGAACAAAACCCATTCGCTCGTTCGTTCCATTAATGTCCATTCGCAACATGAGTTGACCGAACGGAGCGAACAATGCCTATTCACTCGCCCGTTCCATATCGGGCACTGTGCCCACCGTATCCGTTCGCGCTGTGTTACATGGGCAAATTTGTCTCATCACACAACTTGTGGCTAGTATTTATATATTTAAAAGTTAGTGGCTAGTATTTATATATTAACTATCTTGAGTGGCTAGTTTACCTCATTAACAGTAAATAATAACATTGAATAGTACACAATAAGGATTTTTTTCTCTATAACGAATATAGAAATCAAACTAGAAAATAGAAGATTATTCGCACATTTCATTCAAATGCAAAATATTAGAATAAAAAAATGGGCACCTTTATCAAATCTACCAAGTTGTAGTTGTCCTCTTCAATGAGCTGCCCCCTAGTTGTAGACCGGGTTCGCTGTTCAACCTAATTAATCTAAGTTGCACGTAATTAAACGTGGTCGTAATAGATTAAATAAGCTAACCCGAATATCG
>CM062603.1:7883908-8026408 GCA_031470985.1 Agastache rugosa
TCGGGAGTTCTCGGAATAGTAAGGTTGGTTCCTTTTCTTCAGACGAGTGAATAGGGCGAACTTCAAGATTCGATACAACCCGATTCCTTTTCTTGTTCCTCGAGTGAATTTCGAGTCATTATTTCTCCTCATTCTATTGATTATAGTTTTGATGAAAACTTATTTATTTCTCGTGGATTGTCGAATGGCTATGTTTTCATCTCGGCCTTTATTAAATGTTACATTTGTTTAGTTTCCGAGCCTTTTGCTTCGGTGAACAGCTTGGTTCGAGCACCTACATTGATATAGTTCCGTTAAATCCTTGCTTTGGATACTTTCTTGAGTTTTTAAATTAACCGAGCTTGATTATTTCTTTGGAACTCAGCTTTATTTCATTCATTTTTAAAGGAGGGGTACGTACGGGCCGCGCCGTCGTATCAATGACGAAGAAATCGTTGACACCGAGGTCAAACGGCGAAGGGTATTTTTATCTTCGTTGTATGCCGTTTAGCCATCTAGGATTTCGGCCTAGTTTTAGGCCTTTTTCGGGTATGGTCGTAGTGAGTGTTAATCGTTTGACGTTACGTGAAGTGGAAAGTGCCGAGGAGAGTACCGAGTTTGAAAGTAAGGAAGAAAAAGAAGAAGAAGATCCATTAGAGGATGAAAGCGGAAGAGAGGGTTCGAGAGTGGCGTTAATTTAATAGATTAATAATCGAACAAATTTTTACGCTTGTTTAGTAGGTTTTCGTATAAAGATGCGTAAAATGTTAAGTTTTCAAAGATTTGGTAGTGATGAAGAATTCCGCTCCGAGAAAGTAGTTTTGCGTGATACTTTAAAATCACGATTAACGTGGGGAGTTTTTGTATAGAGAAAAAAAAAATCCTTCGGTTTTGAAAAAAGTTAACGAAGAGGTAAATTTTCAGATTATAAGAAGAAGTATAGCTTGAAAACGGTCATTTTAGAAAATTTAGAGTTTTGTATTTATGTCGGAAATTATATCTTAAAAATGAATTAATGAAACAAGAATTTTTGAAGTAAAATAAAGTTTATTTTAGTAAATAAAAGCGTTAAACCAAGAATTGAAAGATAGAAAGTTAGTTGAGAGAAAGCAAAGAATCGAAGGAAAAATGAGTATGAAAAAGAGAATTAGAATAAGAAATGAAGAGTGAAAACATAGCTTAAAGTAGGAAAGATCGAAAGAAGCTGATCGAGTAACTCGACTCGGCGTCGGGGTTGGGCGGGAGCGACCCGCGACCAAGAAAGGTCGGCCATGGTTGAGCCCCGGCAAACGGCTTGGACTTGGGCGAGTCGGCCAGGGTTTTCTTCGTCCATTCCATTCTTCGTTCGTTCCATTCATCGTCCGTTATTCGTTTCATTCATCGTTAGTTTAGTTCTTGGTTGTTTTGTTGTGTTCTTGTTTTATTTTCCGTTAGTTATATTCTAGTTATGATTTAGAAAAAGGTTTGAGATGAAGTTAATATCTCAAAAGAGTTTATAATGAAGTTTATATGTCAAGATGATGTTATTCATTTCTTGAATTATTAAGAATGCATGAACTAATTATATTTAGCAATTTTGTGCATGAAAAATAATTGCTACTTGAATTATTTTTATGCTTAATTATTGAAGTGATTATATGAAGAAAATGAATTGTGTGATTCATTATTTATGATAATGAGAGTGAATCGGTTGATTCATTAATTATGATGAGCATGTTATGTGTTAATGATGTGATTAAGAATTTTTTCTAAAGTTTTTAAAACCTAGAAAAATTTTATCTCTTTAATTTAAAGAAAGTAAGAAATTTACTAATTAACCAACTTAGAAAGTAAAATTCGTTTTAAAGAAAGTAGAATTCTTGATTGAGCCTTAGTTGTTTAATCGGAATGCCCCCAAGAAATATACGAAGAGGTAGAGGAAGAGAAAGGGTGGATAGCGAGCGGGGAAAGAGAACCTACCCCGCGCATGCTCGGCTGAAAAGGAGGGTCGAAGAGCCTTTCTTCGACAAAATCCTCCGACCTTCGACGGAAAAGGGGCTCCGTCGGTAGCCGGAAAGAGTGGATTCGTGCTTTAGAATGAATCTTTAGGTTTAACTTCCCGATGTGATAGTAGTGAGCGTCTCGCATGTATGACATATCGAGTTTGAAAGGATCTGAGACTGCGGTGGGAAACCCGTCAGAGAATTTATACTCCCGAACGATTTGAAAATCTCGCCCAGGAGCGATTCAAAGAAGCATAACTGAGAAGTACGTTCCGAGAAGTTATCGTAAGCAAAAAGAAAACGAGTTTGCAAGTCTCGAACGGGAAATAAGATGGTGTCGAGTACGATCGTGAATTTTGTGAGTTAGCTCGTTTCGCCCACGATAAAGTTGATTCGGATGAGAAGATGTCCGAACTTTTTGATGTGGGACTTAGAGCGAGATATAAAAGTAGTCTTGGCAAGTCGAGGTGCTATGACCTACGGCGAAGCGTTAAATCGAGCCTTAGATATGGAGTTGGCAATGCAGTGAGAAAAACCGGTTCGGATTCCGACACCGCCCCCCGAATCAATTCCCGGTGGTCGTTAAATCGCAAGATTCGCGCCAAACTCGATTCAAAAGGGAAAGAGGAAGTGAAATGCGAAAATCGACCTAGCAAAAAGTCGTAGTATAGGCGAGTCGTAATGATCGACTCAAGAAAAATATAGATCTCTTATTGTTGGTCAAGGTAGTTCGTCTCGGAGACGACAAGGAATTTCTCCGTATACATAAGTGTGGAAAAATGCACCAAGGAATTTACGGAAAGCGGGGGTAACAAGCTTGCTATGCATGTGGGCATAACCGGTCATTACTCTTATCGGTGCCGAAATAAGCAAGAAATGAGTAGTGGAGGAAGACAGAATCAGTCAGCCCTCGGCATCTAAAGGCCATGGAAGGAGTCCGCCGGCCCGAATCTCGACGGCCGATCACCACGGCAAGAGGAGCGACGGCGGCATCGGAGAGATTTTGATCTCGATCGAGAGCATGCATCAAGGATCGGGGCAGCTTTTGTGGCATGAAAACTGCATGAGCTGATGTCATAATAATAATTCTTTTAGATGCGGTGCATCACATTCCTTTATATTAATTGCATGGGTAGATACTCTTTAGCCTTAAAATAGAATAAGTTAGCCAAACTTAAGAGTATCGACCCGTCAAACAAAGCTACCTCGGCCGCGCATGTTTGTCCTAATCTAGAATTTGAGATTGATTCCACTTAAGATGTCGACCAAACCTTCTTGCCATACCTCGGAAGAACTTATGATAAAGCCCGTACCTCGGGATAATGTGTATAGACTCACCGAGAGTTAAATAAGTTGATGTTGAGGAATAGATATCCTTTGCCATGAGGATAAATGATGCGGTTGGATCGGCTCGGAGGAGCTAGCTAGTATTTCCTCGAAGATTGATTTAAAATCTGGTTATCCTCACTTTGGAAGAATCATCAAGAAGGAGTGGCCACAGGAACCAAACCTCGAGTTATGAAAAAAAAAAAACTAGATTTGATATTGGATAAAAAGGTCCATTTGTTTAGGAATAAATCGATCGCGTTAGTAAAGGTTAAGTAGAGACATCACGGGCCGGGAAAACGACGTGAGAACTTGAAAGATAAGATGAAGGAAATTTCGGGACGAAATTTATTTTTAGGGGAGAGAATGTAGTATCCGACTTTTTCATAACCGATTTTAGTAATTAATTAAGAGCTAATTAAAAAGAATTAAGTTGTGAGAACTTAGAAAAAAAAAAAGTTCCGGCAATTAAAATAAAAAAAAAATGTGTGTGACCACTAATTTGCAGAAGAGGGGAGGAGGGAGGAGGGGGGGGGGGGGAAGTAAAGAAAGTAAGTAAATTAAGTAATTTAAGATGTTAATCTCGTCTCGGATGATCCGAGAAAGATTACGAATGTGTTTAGGATTGTATGTCTTTATATGTTTGGATTTTACTTGAAAAGTGTGTGTTTAATTTGAAGATTTGATTTCCCGGAGATCGTAGAATTTCTCCGGCAATGATATTTTTAGTCAGGATTTTTATTTCCGGAATTTTTCTCGAGAAAGCTTAAATTAGGAGTTAAAGAAACCCTAATAAAATTTATAGAAATCGAGAATTTATTATTTAAAGCCGGGATGATTTTGATTAACGATTTAATGATATTTAAGTGATTAATTAGAGAATTTATTAATTAATTACTTAAATAAGATACTATTGCTAGATATTTTAAATTAAGCTTATATTTAATAAGCTTTGATTTAATTTTTATTTAATTAAATCTAATAATATCTACATGGAATATTTTGATGGTACAAAGTAATCCCATGTTAGATGCTAAGTATTAATTAAATTAAATAATAAAATCTAATAAAATCTAATGATAAGATCCTTAATTTGATCTTATCCAAACATGTAATTATTGCAAATAGTAATTTTTGTCTAATGCATGAATGAAGATAGTAATTATCTAACATCATTCATTCATCTCTCATCGCTCACTCTCTCGACACTCTATACTCAAAACACACACGCATAACACACACACAACCTCCATTGAAGATCAAGGATTCAAGCTCAAGAATTTAAAAGATCAAGCATCTATTTCATTCAAGAAGGTTAGATCTATACTTGATCAAGAGCTTAACCAAAGATTAGCAAGAAAAATCCATCTTTTCTTGACTGAGAAACTTTCGAATTTTTTCATGAAGTAGGATGATTGTTTTGATCTTTGGATATTGTATTAGATCTATGATCTAAATCCCATTTTTTAGCATCAATTTAGAGAAGAATCCAACCTAAACCTAATTTTCTATTTTTTCAAAATTTTCGATAAAATTAGGGGTTTTTGATCCTTTGATCCTATGATCAAATTGATGATTTCTATGAGCTTCTATGATGATTATAAACATGTTTGATGGTTTGATTTATTAAAGATTTTGGCATAAATTTCAATTTAAATTAACATGATTGGAAGTGATTAGAATGAAATTTGAATTTTAATTCTTAATTTATCAAAAAGGATCGAAATATATATATAAAGTGCAGATGGAGTCTACAAAAGAGGAAAAGGATATAAATGATAATTCATGGAAATTGTCAATGGCATGAAAATTCTATAAAAGAATATTAGCTTAAACTTAAAGATTAAGATACTAAATCAAAACCAACTTACAAATGGTGGCAGGATATCTTTTATTTCAGTCTCCACAAATCCACACAATCGGCAAATCATTCCTACTTCTTCATCGAGTTGATAATCATGTTGGCACTTATTCTCCCCGATTCTACTCGAGTTTTGCACAACTTCATCAGCAGCAGGTTTGAGAGGGGAATCATGTGACATGTTCTAAAAGGAGGAAGTTGATAATAAGAGCATTTCATAACTCATCCTATAGAATAATTAAGCATGAAATATTCAAATGAAATTGATTTATAATATTTTATTGGGCAAATTATACTTTCCCGCCTGAACTTTATGCATTTTATGCATGTACTTTCATTAATTACAAAAATGGCTTGTACTTTGGACCATTGAACACTTTGTGGCACGGGATTGTACTTTTCGCCTGTACTTTGAACAGTTGTAAACTTTATGGCACGTAAAATTTTCTCTTGTGCCATAAAGAGTACGATAATCCAAATTACAAGCCATTTTTGTAATTAAATGAAGTACAACCTTAAAGTGTACAACGGGCCAAAGTTCAGCACAAAAAACATTAATTAACCCTATTAAATTACTCAATCAATATTGCAAAGTTGTACCTCAATGTCATCAAGAAGGTACCATGATGCCAAAAGCAACTTCCATTTCCTTCCATAACATATCAATTTCCGATATTTCTTCCTCATTGTTGGCAGGAGGTTGTTTCTCATCCGGTTCCTTTTCATTTGAGAATTTTTTTCGAGCTGATGCTCTTTCCACTGCTCAACCACGGGCGGCTGCACTGGTTCGTTTTTGAGAGTGGAGTCGATATTGTCCATACATCTTCTGATCAATTCTCGGCATAGTTGTGCAGTAACAGAGCCCTTCCTGGAAACTTCTCACGTCGTAGATGCTCTCTCTTACGTAAAAAGCAGTCCCTCTTTAAACTAGTCGAGTGGCTGCTTACTCGATGGTACTTTCTACGAGTCACTTTCGGACCCTTTCTGCCTCCTCCACTTTCAACATCCATGAAGTCGAATGTTTTCCTTTTCTGTGAGGACTGAAATCCACATTCATATAAAAATATTTTGACACCATTTTCTCCAATATCTTTCGAACTCTCTTCAGAAACCTTAAAGTTGCCAGAGAATTTTTATCAAGGAACGACGAACCATTTTCGGCAGAACCATCAGTAGGAACAATAGCAAGATCTTCTTGTTGAGCTGCTCTAAGCGCGGACAATTTCTGTAGATACATATACGCAGCTGATTTCTTACTGCTTTTTATGTTTAGGTGCGTCCGACTCCATATCACTTCCGTCCTTCGACTTTCTTTTATCACAACGGCGGTGCTGATAATCGTTGTCAGCCTGAACTGATAGTGCCAATGGCAACTCATCGTACTCTTCTTCCTCCTCTGATGAACTCTCACTGTTTTCCGTCTTACTACACCTTGTTCTCTCCTAAACGAGTCACTTCAATCTCATAATCCGGAAGGTTATCGCAACCCAAATAACGCTCGGGCGGTGCATTTCGACGTTTTGATCTCCGCAATTCCAGTGTGATCGTAAATGCAGTCAAGAACCCGAGCTCCCGTCCTTCAGACCCTTCCTCATTGGTGGCCAGATCAACTTGCGTAACGAAAGGGGTCAAAACTCCATTTTCCACCTTGAAATGTAACACAATGAATATAATTCGGAGAATCTGCTTGAAAACTCTGTCGGGATTGTATTCTGAAACCTCGTTAAACAATATGATTCTTTATCGATCTTATATCAAATGCAGTTTGCTTCAGAACAGATGCAACAATGAGCCATGAAAAGATCGGCGCAGAACATCCCACTAAACAGCTTGAATTTTTGTACCCGAAAAACAGTCCTCGGAGGAGGCCCAACGATAGTATTGACTTTCGTATGGCCTCATTTTCGAGCCTTTGAAGAACAGAAATCTGATCAATTTTCACCATGGTTGTTGCTTTACAGAGCTTTTTGTTTATCAGATACAGATCAGGGCCTTGATCAAGGTAGAGACTGATATAGAACTCGCAGTTACATGACATGCCATCGTGCTTCCTCTCGATGGATCTTATCTTTGCATCAACCCAGACCTAAATCACATTAAGACCAGCTAATGAGATCAAGCAAAGAAACATGCTGGACAATATGAAAGGACACTATAAATTATGTTGCAATTGTTAAACTTACAGGCTCGTCACTTGTCTCATCGTCTGAATCTTCAGGATTGTGAAATGTACAGAACACACAAACATCGACTCCTTGCCTCAAAAAGGATATGCAGTCAGACACAATAGCTCTTCTTGACCTGCCACACGAAGATGCGACATAGAAAGGTCCTCCTCCACGATCTCTCCATTTTCGACAATATGTGTTGAGACCGCTCCACCATTAATTTTAAGGCGCTCCACAGGTTGCCATGAGCCGTTCCAAAAGGCCTCAAAAGCTAGAAATTGACAAAAAATGAATCAGAAACTAGACGTCAACAAATTTAGATGATCAATCGAGATTTAGGAAGATCTTGTAACGAACTAAAGACATTCCTTTCTAACTAAAAGAAATGATAAGATATTATGTTCAAAACCATAAGCAACTTTTTGTGTTCCAAAACGCTCCCGAAATGTGAGAAATAAATTAAACGAACTTAAAATTTGATAATGCGACAGCCCTAACAAATGTGCCGCATTTAGCATGTACAAAAGGTAGATTAGATCTTTGAGAGTCCGATAAGAAAATAAAAAATATGCCCGTAGGCTGCAACATTGTTGGTCAGTTTTTTAGTCACCAACTTTCAAGTTTCATTATACATTAATTTAGTTGTCCTAAGATAAATGGAATGACATTAATGTAAATGAAGCATGTAAGGGACAGTTTGCAAGATATATTCGATTCAAAGTCAATAAACAGTTCAAATCACATGAAGATCGAACAAACAAAGGAAAACATAAATCAGCTTTGAACTTACGATATGGATCGAATGGATGATTACTTTGATGTACCTGCACCCTCTTCATGATTCCTACCTGTAAAAAGGATCAAAATAATAAATAAACTGCATTTGCCAATACCATGATATGCAGTTAAAATATAAAGTCCCTCCAAAATGCAACAACCACAATTATGGATTCAGAAACATAACTAAAAATTCAGAAATTAAGTTGAGCACAACAAATTCATATAATAAAAGTCATTTTATTACACTTTTAGTTGTTGCCAATGCAATTTTAAAATGTAAAAAATATATATGCAGGTTTAGTAGCTGGCTGAGGGAGAACACCCCCACCCCCAAAAAAAAAAAGAAAAAAAAAGAAAATGATCCAAATCCATCTATGGAAGACCTCTCTGTCACATTTCCGAAAATTTGGAGAATTTTTTTTTTTTTTTCATTTTATACTTTTTTTTTTTGGTTACAAAATAATGATACAAATTTACATGTGAACTTTCTTTGACATGAACTCAGCAAGGATTTGGGAAACATACACTAATTTTACTGAATAAAGGCATTGCTTTTATGTAGTTATGAACATGCAAGATCTGCTTCACCTATTATAAAATCTTTTTTTTAATATAAAAGGACAAAAACAAAAAAACAGAAGAACCAAATAGAAAAACAAAACAAGCAAATAAAGTAAACCTCATCAGCAAAACTGCAGTTCTCACAAACTTTTTTGTTGAATATTTCTTTTAGACGGCAGGAAGAAAGAAGGTAGACGAAGAAGAAGGCATGGACAGAGAGAGAGGGGGTAAGTTCGACCCTACATCCAATGAAAACGACGATATTTTCAGCCCTCTTTTCTTAATACCAAGATTTTGATTTCTGCCATTTCTTCAAAAATAGAGAAAAGCCAGAATCAGGTTCGGGCAGATTTCGTCAATGGATCTTGAGTGACAAAATGCAAAAATAAAATAAAAATTAAATTAAAAACATGATGATAGAAATTAAAAAACTAGAAAGGCACACTCATTCATCTCTTCTCCACCACTGACAATCGAACGACCCCAAAATCAATCGAACAAACTTCACTCATACGAATTAAAAGTAAACAAAATCTGATTCAACCTTTGAAAAACCAAAAAATTCAAATACCTGGAAAAATCCGCAAGAATATTAATTACTTAAGGTTATTGTGCCCCAGTCAAACGAGTTAGCCAAAATCCTAACTTCTAACTTTTCCCCTAAATTTGACGGGAAAAATTTAGGGTTCAAGACTCGATTAGATCAGGCCCCTTCATCGGAGAGATCGGCGGTGTAGAAGAGGATTCCGGCGAGATAACGCCGTCGTCGTCACACTCAGTTTTGGTCCAGTTAAATTAAACTCAAATAAATAGGAAAACCAAGCCTCAGTTCACTGAGGTGGGCGTTCTGGGGAGTGAGTGACATAAAACTGCAATCTGCAACTAAAAGTTGTTTTGCTAAATCATGGGGAGTGAACGAGTGTAGGTTTGGGAAAAATACCATAATGTAGAAATACCGCACTTACGGTGCCGAAAAATTACCGAAAATACCGAAATTTTGAATTTTCGGTAAGGTAAGATACTTCACCGAAAGATTTAGGATATGATAGCGATATGAATTTCCCAATACTACAGTATACCATTGAATACAGTACCAATATATATTAAATAATTAAATTAATATTTCTTCCGTCTCAATAGCAAGGTCTTATTTACTTTGGGCACGGTTATTAAGAAATAAGAGTAAAACGAGAAAAAGTGGAGAAAAAGTGGTAGGTCCTACAGCTTTTGAAGAGTTAATTATTTTCATTTTTGGAATGGGACCTTGCTATTGTGACAGCCAAAAAAGAAAAATGAGACAATACTATTGGAACGGGAGTAATAATTATTACTCATTCCATCCCTCAAGACTGTAGTAATAATCCTATTTTGGTACTTCCACAAAGAGTGTGACACTTTATATTTTAACACATGACCACCATCCTTTATATTTTAATCCTCACATAAATTTAAAATGGTGAGATCATTTCTCTACTCAAATACTATATCTGTCCCATGATAAGTGATCACATTCTTTTCGGCACGAATATTAAGGAGAAGTATATTTAAAAAGTAAAAAGATAGAAAGTGGTGAAGTCCATAACTTTTTGTGAAATGTGCATATTTCCTTATAATAAAAGTGGTCACTTATCCCGAGACAATCCAAAAAGTAGTAATATTTACCTTTATTAAAAAAAACTCGCGTCACATCAAATATTGTATAAATGCTATAAAATTAATACCAATTCATACTCTTCTCAATTTCTCACTTTTCAGTCCTAATTAAAAGCACATGATCTCCCGCCCTCCCGTTCCCGTGACTTGTCACTCTAGTTTCTAGTTAAATTTGTTTTTGAGAAATTTTGTGAATTTAAATAGTACTCCTCCGTTTCGTATAAGGTAATCACTTTCTTTTCAATATAGATATTAAGGAGAAAGATATAAAATAATTAAAGTAGTACTGATGCATAAGCTTTTTAAGAGAGTAATTATTTCTATTGTTATAACTGACAACCTTTATATCGAACAATCCAAAAACAGAGATGTGGTCACTTATATGAGATGTTCATATGGAAACAATGTTTTTTTTTGTTGTGAAGACTTTAATTATTGTGATTTTATTATATTTGTTTGATATTGTAAATATATATATATAATGTTTTTAAATAAAGTAATTTTTAGATATGATGATAATTTCGGTATACCATGAACATTCCGACATATTGAAAATATGGTACGGCATCATCATAAAGCATCCTACGTCACCATCCACTATAGAAAAATCAAGATTACAAACAATCAGTCGTACCATTTTCCACTCTCATCAAAAGACACACACACACACAAAAAGTGGGAAAAATCACGAATCGTGAATATTAAATGCAGAACGGCAACCAGTGACTCAAATTCCGGCGAGAAAATCAAGATTCCGGCCAGCCTCAACAGTTGGGGAAGTCTCTGACTCTCTGACGAGCTTTAAATGGAATCATTAAATACTGAAAAGGGAAAGCAATAATAGCGAATGAAGAGACTGATGAGTGTGTACTATGGGTGTGCGTAATGAAGAGAGAGAGAAAAGAAGAGTGAGAAAATAATTGTTGGAGTTAGTGAAAAATGTCGGCTTTTTGTGCATGGAACCGGAAAAAGAGGCAGTAAAGGCGTTGGGAATCGTGCAGGGAGTCAATTGGGAAAAGAGCAGAGTAACATTGCGGGTATTTTGGGAATATCGGAAAGTTGAATAGAATCACTCATATATTCTTTCTCCAACAAACAAAACTTAATTTAACCAAAATAAGTCCTCATTCGTCAAATTATAAACAAATATTTAAAAAAAATTATCTTTTGTGTTTCTTATTCGTTCAGATTCTGAACGAGAAATGTTCATAAAAAAAGCCAACAAAAATCCCATGCACAAAAATTAACAAACAAATACAAACAGAAAAAACATCACTTAGAAAAGCAGACATAAAAGAACCAAATTAAGAAAAGATGAATTAGATCAATTGAAATTGATTGGGGAGCATATCAGTAAACCCCAAACACCGAAGATTAACAAAAACAAATTAAGACGACAAGAAATATGTAATTAAAAGTGAATTATTTTTATAGTTGTTAGATTAATTCAATGTTATTAAGTAATGGGGTTAATATGAATAATTATATAATTCAAACCGATATACAGCAAAATTAATACATAATGGATTGTTTTAATTAATTATAGCTTATTACCCGAAATTTGAAGAAATTTATTTAAGATAATAACTGATGTACAACCGGTTGCACATGAACAGTCACTTCATAAAAACGGATAACTTAGGTGCATATACTACACGTGTCGATTTTTTTTCTTGCGATCGTATATATTGCATGCACCCGCCTTTATTTATTTATTTTTATTCGAGTTTTTTGTTTTACTTTTTTTTTTGTTTTTTCTTCAATTCTTTTCAATTACGAATTGTTATTCCCTAAGGGGTTTATTATTTTCCATTAAGATTTATTATTCACAATTATGATTTATTATTAATTCCTAATTAGGATTTATCAATCCTTAATTAGAGTTAACTAATTTTCTTAGGGTGTGTTATCTTTAATGGAAAATTGTGAAATATAAATATTTTACCCTTTTTCATTTTTTTCACATGTTCTATATGACAGAAATTTTTCCCTGAGCAGGATGAAAAATATTTCCGAAATTAGCTCATTTTTCCCCCTTTTCACTTCAATTGTGAATTATATTATGAATATATGATGAGGGGAGGGGTGTGATAATATTTTCATATGTGATAGCATAAAAAAGGGGGGACCATGTGATAAAATTTTGTTTTCCATGCTTAGAGGTTACGTGGGATAAAAAATGTGGTGGACACTTGATAAAATTTTCTCATCTTATTTTATTTCTTCTTTTCCAAAGAGAAATTTACAATCAAAGATAATACACCCTTAAACTTTATTAATCTCCAATTCAGATTTATAAATCCACTTAAAACTTTATCATTATATGATATATCCTCTACAAATATGAGGAAAGAAAAACAAATCAAAGACAACAATTATATCGATAAAAATCATCTTTTTCCAGAACCCCATTGATACGATCCTCAAAATCGTTATACGTTATAAACATTTATACTGCTAACAACTATGAAAAAAATGCAAAGCAACCATAAAGTTGGAAAAAAAAAAACACACACACACACACAACTAAACCTTGTGGACAAGAAACAAGACTTCTATTTAATTACACATTCAAAAATTCATCTCGACGTAACTCAAACACGATACGTATTACAAGCAAAACAATAAAAAATGAATACAACGTAAAAAATCAGTTTCTACAGTTGCCCTTGAACTTTACTCACTGTGTTTCCAGATCGTCCCAAAATACAAGAAGACGAACAATGAATTCTAGATTAAAAAAAAAAAAAAATTCGCCACACAAATTTGATCAAAATTAGCAGTGCGACATATCGCGAGTGGCGGAATCTAATTATTCTCGTTAATATAATTGTCTTTGATTGTTGTCTATAAAATTATTGTCTTTAATTTGTCTTTTCTTCAGATTTGTAAGGGCTACATTCATGAGTTAGAATTTAGAAATTTAATTTGGATCTATAGGGATAAAATAATATATCTATAAATATTTTTATTATTTATTAAAATGAGGAGCTGTGGAGAAAAAATTGGGATTATGTTTAGAATCACCTTTAATTAAAAGATACAAGTACGACCTCTTGGCCGAAATAATTCATTGTTTATAATTCATTGGCCGAAATATGATTTTGACGGGGCAGGGCCGCAAGCGGCCTCAACATTCCAACTTTAGCCGCTCATCTTTATTGATTAATTCATGTTTTATAATAGGGAAAAGCAGTAAATACTCTCGTACAGGAAAAACGTGAAATATATTCATAAACAATAAAATATACGAAATAAGTAAATTTTGATTTATAAAATACCGAAAAACGTTGGATAACCGTTATATGAATACGGCCGGAAGAACACACGAGAAGAGAACAAATTCAAACTCTACATCTCAAATATCAAATTCGACTTCCCCTAAAATCATAACAAAAGACCTTATATATACTAAAATAGATAACTTGATGCCCAAGATAAATAAATAAAAACCTAAAATTAAATAAATAAATACTAATATATTTACACGTCCTTATCTTCATCATACTCACCTATCATATATCTCTCTAGCACATTTACCTCCTCATGTTTTGATTTGGAGTTGTCAGCCACGTGTCATAAATAGTGCGAAAAACCCATCGCCTCTAACAAACGACTAACACCGTTAACAATTTTTAATTTTTTTTCATTTTCTATAATTTGACTAACGATACCGTTAATTTTCTATTTTCATATTGTATTCTTATTTTTAATTTTTTATTTTCTTAATTTTCCATCAATTTTCTATTTTCTAATTGGATCATTGGCCTCTAACGGATTATTGTTTATAATTTTTCATTTTCTTAGTAGGTCCCACTCAACTTCACTCAAACTATGTATATATTTCTCGAGAAAACACCAATAAGAAAAATAAAAAAGATAAAGATAAAAATTTGTAAATAGTAATCCGTTAGGAGCGAGGGACCTAATAAGAAAATAGAAATATAAAAAATAAGAATACAATAAAAAAAATAGAAAAATTAAAAAAAAGAAAATTAACGATGTTGTTAGTCAAATTATAGAAAATAAAAATTGTTAACGGTGTTAGTCATCTGTTAGATACGATTGAGTTTTTGCACTATTTATAATACGTTGGGGTGTTGGAAGCTTCAAATCAAAAAATATAAAGATAAATATGATAGAAATATATGCTAGGAATATATTTGCTACTATTTATAATATCTCAATATTAAATATTGGTAATCAATTTTTATGGGTGCACACGCACACCATGTCGTGGTTCGATATTTTGATGGAAAAGTACGAACATTTGGGGTCAAATATCAATACTCTACTTGCCTCGGAAATGTTCCCAATGAAAAAAAAAAGATGATCATTAAAATGCATCAAATTATGAAAAGCATGTGGCATTAAATTTTTTCTTGAGAATTTTTAGCCATTTCATCGACAGCATGCTTAGGCCGTCACTATAAATAATACTTTTCCGCAAACGATAATTACGGTGGAATTTGTGTGGTACGAATTTTTAAAAATATTTAGTATATGTTTGTTGAGTAGAGAAGTGATTCACTTCTTTTTTATTTGTTATAAGATTTAAAATATAAGAAAATATGTGAGGTCATATACATAAAAGGAAAGATCACCATCTTTGTAGACGAACAAATACTATAATAACACCACATTCATCTTGAACGGAGGGAGTACTATACGATGTTGTGATTCTTATTTTAGACTAATGAATAATCAATTTAATCATCTTGCCATTAAGGCTAGCTCAAGTGGCACGCAAGGTTTTCCTTAGCGAGAGGTCTTGGATTCAACCTTCATCTGTACGGCATAATATATTTGTTTGGTGGTACAGTAGTCCCACCTTTATGTGGTGTAGGTGTAGTGAGTGTAGTGACTTATTTGATAATATATATATATATATATATATATATATATATATATATATATGGAGAAGATCAAATAGGAACTCATATATGAGAACTAGGAACCAATACAAGCCATAAATCCTATAAGATCTATGAATATGATTTAATCTCATAGTTAATTGGTCAAACCCGTTTTATTTTGGTCAACCCGCTTTTTTTTTACTTAAGTAAAATTAGTATAGTAATTTTCGTTGTTTTATTCAATGCAAAAACAAAATGCATTAATTAGTGTAAAGTGATGCATTAATATCATATTTATGATGCATCAATTTTTTTAATAATATGGATAATAGTTTTTGCACCACATTTATGTTTTATAAAGAACAAACAAGATTCATAAAGAGTGTATCCTCAAAAAAAATAAAAATTGTGTACTATAAAGCATTACGTATATTGTATTCGAATTTGTTACTTGATGTTGTGGCATAATTTTATGATGCATTAATCTTATTTACGTGATGCATTAATATGAAATTGTAAATGCACATAATAAGAATATAAATTACCACCGTTAATGCATTACATATATGGTATTTGTGCATTACATTATTTAAATTAATGCATTATAGTGTGCATTTTTTATAGAATAATTCATAATACCGTTATTTTGTATTACATTGTGCATTTTTTTTATCATGCAATATTACTCATTTATGCAACACATGTATTATATTCGTACATGATATCACAATTAGTTATATATGTATTATGTATATCATATTCATATTTGTTATTTGATGGTCTGAGCAAAATTTTATGATGCATTCACACGATTTACGTGATGCATTGACATGTAAAAGTAAATGCACATAATAAAAAATATCAACTACCACAATTAATGCATTACGTTTATGATATTTGTGCATTAAGTTATTTAGATTAATGATTTATATTGTGCATTTTTTTACTATACAAATAATTTTAAAAATTAAATACAAAATGTGCATTATTCATCAATCTTCCAAAATATTCGCCATCATTTGCATTGGAAGTCGACATTGTCGTACCAATTAAAGAAATAAAAATTCACACAAACACACACTACCAAATAAATCCATATATTTAAAACTTAAAAAAAACTGAGGGGCATAAAATTAACGTTTAAAGATTGAATATTGTAACTCAATTGGTGCTTTGTGTGTGTGTGTGTCAAACACATACACACAATATTGAGTTACTGCAGTTAACTTCTTAAGAGGGATTTGTATAATGAGAATTAAGTTTTAGAAGGAACATAAATTGCTCAAGAACATTTCAAACATAAAGAAAAAAATTCACATATCAATGTTGTTTTTCTCTATTATTCTCTGTCAGAGAGATGTTCACCAACCGCAAAAATCACATTTCAATAAAAT
Source organism: Agastache rugosa (assembly GCA_031470985.1). Lineage (NCBI taxonomy): Eukaryota > Viridiplantae > Streptophyta > Magnoliopsida > Lamiales > Lamiaceae > Agastache > Agastache rugosa. Next base: position 7,900,469 of record CM062603.1, read on the forward strand.
TAAGAATCAAGCTTCACAAAATCAATAGTCTGACAGAAAATTGGATGTGATAAGAGAAGAAGAAGAAGAAGAAGAAGAAGAAACAGAAGCAACAGCAGTGGGGATGGCGGCGACGACGGTGGCGGTGGCGGCAATGACGGTATGGTGGGTGGTGGTGGTGGTGAAGAGAGAAATTGAAGAAGGATTGAGAGATAGAGCTGTCGAACGAAAGGGAGGTAAGAGAAAGATGAGCGTGAATTTATTTTTTCCTAATTTAACCCTCCACCTCTTGTTTTTAAATCCATATCAAATTTTGATATTTAATCATAACCACACATTCTTTGCAAATGAGAGGTCAAGATTAGTTCATATTTCTCATATAAGGGGTGGTTCTCACCAGATCCACATCATATATATATATATGAAGTGAATTTGGTAAGAACACATCTCATATACACATCTCATATAAGAACAGAAGAATAATTCATTTTTATTACATCAGAAATGCATAAAATACAGAAATTAAATGCATAAATATTTTAATGCATAAATAATAATAACTTAATGCATTGACATTTAAATGCATAAATTACAGTAACTAAATACACGGTTAAATCTAGACCGTAAATCAACAAGGATCAATGGTCCAAATTTGTTATTATTTCTCACCTAAGAAAGTGTTATTATTTGATCCGCTATATATATATATATATATATATATATATATATATGGGATTTGGTTCATATAAAAACTAGTCCCCATGTAAAAACTACAAACTAATCTCAACCATTGATCATGGTATGATCTGTGGTTGGTAATAATCAAAGCATGAAAATAGTATGTAAAAAGCATGATTTTATATAAGCATAATCTTTTATACAAAAAGTATGAATCGAGAATAGCAGTATTAAGCATCATTGTATATATTAAAAAACATGATTATATATTGAAAAAAGCATGGTTTGTAGTTTGTACGGGAGGACCGGTTTTTATACTAACCCAAATCCTTCAGCCCAATGATGATACTAGTTTTTTATATGAACCAAATCTTAAATATTCCTTCAATCCACCCCTTTGAGTTAGATACATTTCAGCCCAATAATCTCAAATTAGGGCAATAATCACGGGCTATGAGATATCCTAAGAATTTTAATTTTGAAAAGTAAACACTAGATTAACCTATATTATTTTTATTTATCCGATCTTATCCTGCTTAGTAAACGTCCTCTAAGTGTATTTCTAAAAAAAATAGTCCTCTTTTGGCCCTCTCACACACACAAACACGCTCGCACGCGAGCGCACTCCTAGTTCTGATTAGGCCTAGGGATGACAATGGGTCGGATTTTTACGGGTACCTGGCTTTACCAAATCCTGATGGGACAAGTTTGAGAATTATTAAAGAGTTTTGGGACGGATTTGACAGAAATATTCAAACCCGTGACGGGTTTGGGTCGGGTTTGGAAAATTATCTACAGGTACCCGCTACCCAAACCCATTTATATATATACGTAAGATAACAAAATTTATATATATAATTTATAATATAATTATAGATATTAGAATAAATATTAATAATTTTAGGGTTTTATATTATTCTTTTTAACCGCATAGAAAGAATTAATAATTATAGTAATTAAATATTTGTTTTATATAATTTATATTGGTATAAATATTAATAATTTTAGGATTTTTATTATTTTTTTAACTCACATATAATTTAATTTAATGAAATTTTCTATTTATACTTATGTTAAAATCATGTTTATAATATTTTGTTATTTCTACTATTTAATATTGATGTTTATGTTTTAGTATATTTGGATTTTTAGCGGATATTACCCAACGGGTTTAAGTTGGGTACGGAATTTAAAATGATTTTTTAATCAAGTTTGAGACGGGTATTGATTGAGAAAATTTTAATGAATTTCAGTTTGAGAAATGCTTAATGGATGGTTACCCGACCCATTACCATTCCTAATTAGGCCTATTATTATGATTTTTAACAGGTTAATATAGTCATTTATGGAAAATTATTGCTATTCAATTTTAAGGATTTTTTTTATATAACAGTGAACACTTCTGGTTAGGGGTGAACATTCGGTTATTCGGTTTGGTTTTGGTCTAAACCAAACTAAACCGAATAAATTAAATTTTTAAAAATCAAAATCAAACCAAACCGAACTAACCGAATAACCGAACCGAATAAACCAAATTTTTAAAAGTTAAAACCAAACCAAACCAAACAAACCGAACGGTCATGTTGTTCTAAATATTTCATCCAAAATCAACAAAAATATACTTAATACAATAAGACAATAATATATAGTATTTTAATTTAAAAAATTAACATAACATATATATATATAGACACACATATTATAGGAAAAGCCAAAGAGTAACTATGTGAAATAGCCACTTAAGTTAATAAAAATAAAATACTAGCCACAAACTTAATGTTATATAAATACTAGCCACTATTTGTTTGAAAATACTTTTTTACCCTTTAACTTATATTTCTACCATTTTAACTAGAAGTTGCAATGTTGCCGCCACGCAAACTTAATGTTATATAAATACTAAGTTGCTATATTGTGCCCGAGTGAGATCTACTCACTCCAATGAGATCTACTCGCTCCAGTCGCACCTTCGTTCGTCCGGTACGCTTCGGGTGTCGAACATGGAGTGGTGCGAGTGAGGCGCGAGCAGGGCGAGCGGCCCTCGTTCTGTACGCGAACGGGCGAACGGCAGCCCATTCGATCCATTCGCGCCTCCACCTCACGAACTAGTGTGGCGCGAACGGCACGCACGGGCACCGGTCGACCCGCTCGTGCCGCTCATGTTACCCACACACCCGAGCAAAGCGCGAGTCACGCGAACGGCCCTCGTTCGCCCCGCTCGCGCCGCTCATCTTACCCACACATCAGGCACGAATCGCGCGAACGGCCCTCGTTCACTCCGCTCGCGCCGCTAAAAAAGGGACAAATTTCTCAGTATTGGAACTTGAGTCTCGAAAAGGGAAATTTTACAGTTTCGGGGTAGAAATTGTTTTGTTTTTACATTTTTGGAAATATTACCATGTATAATATCATTAAAAAAAGATAAAGAGTAACTTTATAATAAGTATCTACTTCAATTTTTTTTTTTTTTTGCAATAATATCGATGTAATTTTCAAATATCTCTATTAAATACAATCTAATTCAGGGTAAAGTTAAATATAATTATGGTGAAAAGCAAATATAGCCACTTCTCAAAAGTAAAGTGCAACTATAGCCTTTTTTTTTTAGAAAAAAGGTGCAAATACCCCCCTCATGTTGGCAGCGTCGGGCAAATACCCCCCTGAACTTTGTTTAGGTGTAAATTCACCATTTTCTAAAGTTTTCGGGTGCAATTACCCCCTTGCCGTGACGGAAACTACACTTTCGTTGGCAAAAAAAAAATTTTGATTCATTTTTATTCTCGTGGACCTTACAATTCCCAACGGTTATATACTACATAATTGGTGCTAAAAGCTCAAATTAGGAAAAAAATTATTTTGAACCCTAGCTCACAACTATCAAAATTCAGGTGAGGTTCTCCAATAATTTGCACGAAAAAGGATGACGGACCACTTGAAGAATATGAGATCATCAATGTCAACAATAAATAGTTGGCTTGGATTGTGAATTATTAGAGAGCTTCGTCTGAGTTTTGATAGTTGTGAGCTAGGGTTCGAAACAAATTTTATCCTAATTTGAGTTTTTAGCACCAATTAATTCTCGGAAATTGTAAGGGTCCACAAGAATAAAAATGAATCAAAAATATTTTTTTTGCCAACGAAAGTGTAGTTTCCGTCACAGCGAGGGGGTAATTGCACCCGAAAACTTTAGGAAAGGGTGAATTTACACCTAAACAAAGTTCAGGGGGGTATTTGCCCGCGCTGCCAACATGAGGGGGGTATTTGCACCTTTCCTTTTTTTTTAAAACGATCAAATATAACCACTTTTTGGGATTTTATTGGTAAATTTACTGTTATGTCCTTCTTGGTCGTGTATGCTGGTCGTGTGTGCAAATTTTCTGACAAATTTTCCAATGACTTTTTTCCGGCGAAAATTTTCCGGCAACTTTCCGATAAAAATTTTCTGTCGAAGCACACACAAGACCAATATGGTTGTGTATGCATGATCGTGTGTGTTGGTCGTGTATGCATGGTCGTGTATGCATGGTCGTGTGTGCTAGTCGTGTGTACTGGTCGTGTATGCATGGTCGTGTGTGCAAATTTTTTGGTAACTTTTTTTCATCGAAAATTTTCCGATAACTTTCAGACGAAAATTTTCCGTCGAAGCATACACGACCAATATGGTCGTGTATGCATGGTCGTGTGTGCTGGTCGTGTATGCATGGTCGTGTGTGCTGGTCGTGTATGCATGGTCGTGTGTGCTGGTCGTGTATGCATGGTCGTGTGTGCTAGTTGTGTATGCATTGTCGTGTGTGTTGTGTGCTGGTCGTGTGTGCTAGTCGTGTAAGCATTGTCGTGTGTGCTGATATGGTCGTATGTGCATTTTCTGTCGAATGACACACGACAAATATAGTCGTGTATGCATGGTCGTGTGTGCTAATATGGTGATGTATGAATGGTCGTGTGTGCTTGTCGTGTGTCTATGGTAGTATATGCATTTTTCGTCGAAGCACACACGACCAATATTAAAAGATTAATCTCCCAACTTATATCAGGTAGTAGCAAAAAAAATGCAATCTAATACCAATGACATCAAGATACACTACTATCAAATTACAAAGTGTTTAAAAAGTAAATACTTAGAATTGTTTACATAATCCAAAAAACCAACTTTTACACAAACAATCAAGTTGGAAGAGTCTCTGCACTGTTGCTATTTAAGTTCAGGGTCTTCGCTAGCCGACTCTTATATGCTTTCAAATCTATTTGTCCAAATCTCTCAGTTTTTCCAGTCAAGATTGTCGATGCCTACTTCAATGCAAAGACACCACCACTAACCACGTCTTTATCATCCTGAAAATAAATGATGCATCGCTACCATCAAAATTCATTATACAATAGTAATTGTTGCTTGTTTAATTGAATAAGTGATGCACACTAAAATCCTCACTGTATCAATTTCTAGCAAACATACATTGCTAAAAGATAACCAAATATTGAAAGTTATGATACATATGAAACAACATCCAGCCTTATTCAACCGCATCCATCTCATTTTTTTGTCATAAACAACACTATTCATTTAATTACTACAAACCATAGCTTGATAATCTTACTCACATATCTGTTATCACTGAATATTCTAAAACATAAACTCATATTTAACAACAATTAACACTTACGCATGCTCCAGACTATTTTTCTTAATAATTAATGCTCTGGAAATTCCAATCCAAATGAAAATTAGCAAAATCATTTATTAAACTAATGTAAATTCCTTTGCATGTTTACTGATCTCATTAATAAGTATGTCTTGTGGAATTCCTTTACCTGAAGGATTACAACTTATGGTTACTCAAATTTAGAGAAAGATATGCAGAGTACTTTGTATTGTGATTTTTCACAAACAATTGGAGAACATAGTATAATATATTCAATCAAGGATCAACTAATGTCAGCATACCAATCCCAACACTGATCCGCAGAAAAAGATAATTACCAACAAAGACACAAGTTAACTATACATTTCATACATGACTATGAGGTCGTGTATGTACTTAAATCGAAGAGGTCGTGTATGTATTTAAATCGAAGGTGGAGTTAAAAAAAGAAAAGAATTACCTCTTCCATCGAGACGATACGACAGTCGGAGTAGTCGGACGACCATCCTCCTGAAAACTATCGTCAGTTGCATCCATAGGATCAGATGGGTGACGACGATGGCAAAATTTATGCGACGATGGAAGACACGAGTTCGAGGCAGCGATGGGACAAAAGGATTCAAAATTACGACAAAAGGATTCAAAATTACTCAGCTAACAAATGAAAAAGAGATCGATCAGAAATCTGCAAATTATTTAGGCGAATCTCCATAATCATCATCAATATCACATACCCATCTGTCAAGCCAAACAAAGAAAAAAGCGACAAAAAAAAATCAACGAGTAACAAATTCGAGAGGATAACAAAAAAGAGAACACATATTCCAAAATTTAAATATAACAAAATCACAAACAAATTTTTTGAAAAAATAAAAGGAACGCACTTGGCTGAAATTGAGTTGAAGAGCAGCGGAAGTGAGCTGTTCTCGACGGAACTACAACAACAATAGCAAAAAGTGCGAGTCTCGGTGGAAAGACAGCAGCGTCGTCGGATCCGTGAAGGCGACAATATCGTGAATGTACGGCGGCGTAGTATTTTTTGTCGGGGATTTGATGACTGAGGGCGACAACATAGCGAATCTGACAACATCGACGTAGTGTTTTACATCGGGGATTTGATTGCTACGACGATGATGGTGAGATCGGCAACGTCAGGTGTGCGGTGGAAGATGTATGGCTCCGCCGGAGGATGTACGACGTCGGCGATCGAATGGAAAGCGGCAGCAGAAATCTTCGGATGGAAGAGATGAGGTAGCAGAGTGTGCGTTTGAAAGTGAAACTATATCTATTATTCTAATTTTTACTTTTATTTTTTCCTTCCTTTTAATTTAAAAAATAAGGAAGTAAGGGTAATCTAGTAAGAGTGGCCATTATTGCTCGTTTAAAAATATGTGGCCATATCTTTTCTTTACTTTTGGAAAGTGGCTAGATTTGACCATTTGCTCATATAATTATCCTCTGTTTTCATCTTCGTTAATTTCTTCTTACATATATATAGTTCATTCTTACATGATTCATTTCCTATATATATAGGGAGTGGTTCTAGTGAAAAGGCCCTTAAACTAAGAAATAAGAATAAAACCCTTGATCCACAATGGATGGAGGGCCAGATTTGAAGCGGGTTGGACCCGGGTCAATCCGTTGACTTTTTAATTTTTTTTTAATTTTTTTTTTGAAATTTTTTTTCGAATTTTTTTTTAGTTTTTTTAATAAAGTGTAGTGCATCTCAATACACTGTGTGGTGCATCTAATTTCATGTTGTGGTGCATCTCATTACACAATATGGTGTATCTACACATTGTGATGCATCTCATTATACATGGTGGTGCATCTCATTACACATAGTGTTGCATCTCAAAATGCATTGTGGTGCATCTTATAATACATGGAGGTTTATCTCATACACTATATGTGTGTATAACTATATCAAAATGAGGAAAAATCTTGGACTGATTTGGTATGATGAAATCAAACTACTTTTTAAATCATTGTATTCATACCATATCAATAAGCAAGTGTTTGAGATTTTTTTTTTGTCTCCGCCTTCGGCTCCGATTTTAATTTATAGATAATGATTGTGACAAATTAATGTTTTTTAGCTCGTTCCGGCGCCCGGCTCACTTTCCGACTCTTGAAAAAAATAAAAAATAAAAATAGTGAAAAAGAATATTAAAAAATTAAAAAATGGTGCATTCCAATACACTTAGTGGTGCATCTCATTGTACAGTGTGGTGCATATCATCTGACTCTTAAACAAATTCGAAAAAAAAATGAAAAAATTCGAAAGTCAACGGGTTGACCGGGTCCGACCCGTTGACCCGTCCATCCCTTATAGATCTATGGTGGAGATCTATTCCTATTTCTTATGTTAAGATCCATTCTTATATGATCATTTTCCTATATATATATATATATTATATATATTATATAATATAGTAATTAGTACATTTTCGGCCACGAATGTATCGAAAGTTAGAAGGTTGTATTTCATGGGCTCTGGAAGAAGGAAAATAGACTTTGGCCCATTTTGAAGTTCCAAAAGTGCAAAATAAGGTTTTGGAGGCCCAAGTTATTTAAGAACATTTGGTCGCCAATTTAGTCATTTCTTGTCGCCACTATTTTTTGTGATAAGAGTGACTCATAAATTGATTTCCTCACGTACGAAAATGATAAATGAAAAATAACATAGTAAAAATAAAATAAATTGTGTATCTTTAACCTAATCTTTCATCATTTTAGTTTACAAAAGAATTCCCAACCTTCAATTTATATATTTCCTTAAATATATTGTTGATGAAGGATGAAAGTAGCCGTCATTTTTCCCTGTTTTTTTTTTTCACTAACAATTGAACAATTTGATAATCGAAACATCAGTGGTTAAAAATAATTATAAAAAAAAGGTGTGATTTGAGTACGTAATTAACTTTATTAGCCTTTTTGTTTGAATGCTTTACTTTTCTTCAAATCTGAATTTTCTTTTCCCTTTATGCTCATTCATTTCGTATCTTTTTGTTTAGTTTAATGAACGTGCATCATTTCGTGGGTTTAACAAAATAAACATAACTCTAGATGACCCAACCGGCCAACTCATGTCAAGATAGATAAATTAAGTAGGGTTAATTGCCATAAAATATCCAATCTTTCAATAAATTATGTTTTTTATCATGACTTTTGAAATCTGTGCTCAAATGTATGGTTGTGTTTTTTCGGACGTTTTTAACTTCCGATCAAATTGATGCTGAGTTGACCGTTAAAAATGTTTACTTGTCTAGACGCGGCGATAAATTAAACGATACTTTCTCCGTTCTTTTTTAAATGTCCTATTTAGCTTAATTTTTTGTTTCCATATAAGTGTCCTATTTCAAAATTTGAGAGTAAATTAATGACATTTTTCCAATTTTATTCTTATTTAATGCTTCTAGTAATTTGTTAATTTGTATGTATACATTAATGATGGTAAATAATAAGGTTATATAGGTAAATTTCTTTATTTTCTTGGTATGTATAATTTGACGGTGGGGGACACTTATAAAAGAACGGAGGGAGTATAATTTAGGAATTAAGTCATTTAATTCTCAATCCATATATTATTAAAACGATTGCGGATTCAATATCTCCCCTTAATTTTAGGTCATACGTGGCGCAACCTCCATTCAGTATTCCTATTTATCTTAAATCTTCATTTTATATATTTTTAATTCATATATTCTATTATTTAATATATAATATTCTTAAAACTTCCATAATAATTATATAATGGAAATCTACCAAAAGGAGTAAAAAGGAAATACTATAATATTTTGTTGGTCCCAAGACGGATTTCTTGGTGTAGAGGGGGTGAATACACCAAGGTTTAAAAACTTTTCCAATTAAAACTCTTTTGAGTGAAATTGGCCGTGTTCGATCCGAGTGAAAGAAATTCGGCTTGATCAACACGGTGGTGTGTGTGTGTGCGGAAGTTGGTGGGTTTGGAAAGTCTGTATGTTACTTCAAATATATTGCAAAGCTCTGTTTCACTTTTCAGTTAGTCAGTTTATGCAACTTGAAATATGGTCATGAGGAGTTAGCTGAATGCATAAACAAAGCAGTAAAGAACAAAACAATTTTAACGTGGTTCGGAGTAACACCTCCTACGTCCACGACCAGATTCACTGGTAATTTACTACCACTTGGTTTTCAAGTACCAAGCAACTTCACAACTCGAACCTGAGTTGTGTTCCAACATTTTACGGGCACTGTCAAGCCTAACCTTTCAGTTTGCGGGTACTAAAAAAACTGATTTATAGTTTTCGGGTACTGTAAAACCTAACCACTCGAATTACACGCTTCGAGCAGGCGTAACCTTGACCTAACCTTTCTGGGTTTGGGTTTGGGTATGGGTTTTTCAACTATGAACGAGTTCTTACAAGTTAATTCTTTTTGAATACCCCTTACTCCATAGAGATATGGAATAGAAAGAAGCATTTTAATTTCCGCTGTAGTTTTGAAAATGAACGTTTAAATAGCCTTCAAAAGTATGAAGATCAGAGAGTAGATGAACTCGTTCAAACTAGGCTTAAGATATTTCTATTCTGATCTATTATGCCTATGACTGAATATGTGAACAACTAAGAACACATCTGACAGGCTGGGTGTTCTTGAAAGATTTGGCTTTGAAGATTGTTGTTCATTTTTCTGTTTGCTATTTTATTTCTTCAGTCGTCTCGCCAGCCTCCTTCTTCAATGGTGGAGGAGATATATATAGGTGGAGATTCAAACTAGCCGTTGGAAGAGAGCCGTTTGAATCTTACATACTCTCATTGACTTCTGGCCTTTTGCCTACAAAGTAGGTCTGCATCTGCAGAAGCTATTTCTTCTCTGATTTGACCGCGTCAGATAAGATCTTCTGACATCGGGATCTTGTCTTGGAGAAGGTCTTCGTTTTCGAGCTACCAAACGTCTCTGCTGTGTCTTCAGCGTCTTGGACTCTGCTGCGTCTCGACTCTGAGATGTCTTAGACCTAAGCTGTATCATTAGCCTGAGTTGTGTCTTCAACCTGAGCTGTGTCACTGACCTGAGCTGTGTCTTAGACCTGAGCTGTGTCATCGACACTAAGCTGGGTCTTTTACACTGAGCTGGGTCTTTGACACTGAGTTGGGTTTCCATCACTAAGCTGGGTCTTTGACTTTGTTTGGTCTGCTCTGCTGAGTCCGCTCTGCTGAATTCCTCAGCTGTCTGCTTAGCTGTGTCTTCTGCTGTGCTGAACCTGTACTTAGAAAACCTAATAGCTCTAAACACGTGAGCTGGAAACAACACAAAGTTTGTACATTCATCTACTCGGTTGGGGACAACTGGGTTTTGGTATCACTTCAAAACATGTTTATTATTTTCCAACAATTTCCTCTTTTTTGATGATGCCAAAACCTTTACAAACTTTTACAGAAAAACACGAAACAAAAACCCTAACTAACTCTTCCTGGCTGCTCCGCATACCTTGACAAGAGTTTGCGCTCTTTCTCCAGTTGCCTTTCCAGCTCGCCATTAGCCTCTCTTCTCTCTTTTCCTTTTTCTTTCCAGTTAGATGATCTAACCTTTCCCCATTTTCCTTTCCCTTTTTTCTGTCCTTTTCTTTCCTTTTCTTTCCTACTCTTTCCCCCTTTTTGGTTCATCAAAAAGATAATGAGAGGGATGGGGTGTAGAGGTCTGGTGGCGGCGTTCTGGAGTCAACTCTTTCCCTCAATTGTTTCCCCCAATTGTTGGTCCCATTTGAGGTAACTTCAGTCAGCTTGGAGTTAATCCCAATTGATGCACTTTGGCTCTTCTTTTTCAGCTGATACCAATTGATGGTCATTCTCAGCTGTGTGACTCAGTTTGAAGTGAGTCATCTTGTCTTTCCTTCTCTGATGGAAGACACCGTTTGTGAGATTCCCCTCAATTGGATAAACCAATTGGGTTTTATCAGCTGGGTTTGATTTCTCATGACTTGATAAATTCATTTTGAAATCCTTGGGGTTCCTGCTGAGTTTGTCCAGCTGCGTCTGATTCCTTCTTGATGACACACGGTGATCCAGCTGAGTTTTTCCTGCTGGATGCTTTTCTTGATGATTTTGCTGGACTGGGGTGGGATCAATTGTTGATACCAAATGTTGGTGAATCTGTTGACCTGAGTTCCCCCTCAGCTAGATTCCTCTTCTGGATTCTGCGATCCATGATTGATTCAGCTTTGTTTGATATCCATAGGATGACATTTGATAGATCAACTGGATTTCTCTCTTGATTCTCCACTTGAATATTCTGCTGGATTGACTTAGCCCCCAGCTGTTATCACAGCTGTGTTGATTTCCAGCTCGGTGGATTCCCCCTGAATTTGATAGTAGGTGGTTGTCGTTTCTCAGCTGCTTCCTACTTCACTTGAGCCAGTGATTTTCTCAACAATTACGTTCATCTGTCAACTTGATCTCTGATCTTGAGAAGACAGTCAGCTGTTCCATGATCAGCTGAGTTCACTGCTGCTTTGCGGGGTAGAATCTTTCGATTTCCTGTTCTTTGCATTGCATTCCTGGGGACTAGTACGCTTGACATATTCTTTGAAGAGTTTTGAGGTGAGTCATGAGCTTTGATCACCAGTTGTCTTTCTTTCACAGCACGCTTGATGACTCTTCAAAAGTGCATGTCCCTCCTTGACCTGTTATCACTCCTTCGGCACCCAGTTGTGATTGGGTCCGGCTTTGTTGTTGAGGGTTCCATTAATAACCCAGATTTGTTGTTATCTTTTTGTGAGTGATACTTCTGGTTGGTCCTTGAAAGGGTCATTTCTTCTTTTGAGTCTGAACTTCCAGATCTGATGATCATCGACTCCTACGTTGGGAGATTCCTGCACAAGGAAGATTCCACGACAATATGCAATATAATGATTTAAAAAATATTTTGAAATTTAAGGATATGTTCAGGTGACCACTATCACCAAAGAGGCTGACTTGACACAGATACATTGATCTTTTGAACCACTGCTCTGATACCAATTGTTGATCCCAAGACGGATTCCTTGGTGTAGAGGGGGGTGAATACACCAAGGTTTAAGAATTTTTCCAATTAAAACTCTTTTGAGTGAGCTGGCTGTGTTCGATTCAGCTGAAAGACAACTTGATCAACACAGCTGGCTGTGTGTGTGTGCGCGCGGAAGTTGGTGGGTTTGGAAAGTCCGTCTGTTACTTCAAATATATTGCAAAGCTCTGTTTCACTTTTCAGTTAGTCAGTTTATGCAACTTGAAATATGGTCATGAGGAGTTAGCTGAATGCATAAACAAAGCAGTAAAGAACAAAGCAATTTTAACGTGGTTCGGAGTAACACCTCCTACGTTCACGACCAGATTCATTGGTAATTTACTACCACTTGGTTTCCAAGTACCAAGCAACTCCACAACTCGAACCTGAGTTGTGTTCCAACAGTTTACGGACACTGTCAAGCCTAACCTTTCAGTTTGCGGGTACTGAAATAACCTGACTTACAGTTTTCGGGTACTGTAAAACCTAACCACTCGAATTACACGCTTCGAGCAGGCGTAACCTTGACCTAACCTTTCTGGGTTTAGGTTTGGATATGGGTTTTCCAACTATGAACGAGTTCTTACAATGAAGATCAGGGAGTAGATAAACTCGTTCAAACTAGGCTTAAGATATTTCTATTCTGATCTATTCTGCCTATGACTGAATATGTGAACAACTAAGAACACAGCTGGGTCTTGATACTGCTGGGTCTTTAACTCTGCTTGGTCTGCTCTGCTGAGTCTGCTCTGTTGAATTCCTCAGCTGTCTGCTTAGCTGTGTCTTCTGCTGTGGTGAACCTGTACTTAGAAAACCTAATAGCTCTAAACACGTGAGCTGGAAACAACACAAAGTTTGTACATTCATCTACTCGGTTGGGGTCAGCTGGGTTTTGGTATAAATTCAAAATATGTTTATTATTTTCCCAACATATTTATTGATTTGATATTTTAATAGGATAGGATGTCAACGATACACCAAAAGGAAATACTAATAAAATTTATGATTTGGTATCTTAATAAAAATTGAACGATGCACCAATTTAAGCATAGAAAAAGAAGAAAATAATATATTATTTATTAATTTGGTATCTTAATTCATATATTTATTATATATATACTATTCATATATACTATTTCTATTTATTTAAAATCATCGATCCCACATTGAAAATTCAAAGTTAAAGGCGACAGAAAATCTAATATAAAAGAACAATTTCAAGATACAATTGAACAACACTTTTTGAGCCTTTTTGGCTAAGATTGTGTAAAGTATATTTTTCAAAAAAAAAAAAAACGTTGAATCCTTTTTAATAACGTTTTGAAAATTCAAATTTTCGATTGCGGAATACAATTCATAAACTTTCATAATATTTTCCTTCTTTGGCTTCATTAATTAATACGGGAAAAACAAAGAAGGAAATATTATTCTTCAAAATTTGAGTTAATTTGCTTATAGAAGATAATAATATAATATTTATTAATTTTGTATTCTCTCATAGATTAAATATGGCTTTAATTTGGCCAATTAATTACTTGGTCAAATTAATAGTTTTAATTCGAGGTATCCCCTTAATTTTAGGCCCTATGTGTCACAATCTCCATTCAGTATTCCTATTTTTCTTAAATCCTTATTTTAAGTATTTTTTTATTCATATAATCATACTTTAATTTAATAATTGTGTTATGTTTTAATATAAAGCGAAAATATTAGTTTAATCATATTCCATTAATAAGTATATTCACAATCTTTTAACTTGAAAAAAATCAATGCAAAGATTTTGATAGATTAGCATATCACGATATTTTCATAATTTAGAAATTAATAAATGCTAAATTATTTATTTGACCAAATTTAATCAGAAACTATTTTGGTTGAATAATATATAATTTTCCATCCCACATAATTTTTCAATAAGACTCTACTCTTAGACAACCTATATAAATACTCAAGATCATTATTCATTGTGTACTTTTCCTACTTGCAATTGTTTGCACAACCAATTTAATTTGGCCAATTAATTACTTGGTCAAATTATAGTTTTATTTTATTATAAAATTTAATTTGACAATTTATTAAGTTGTCAATATTAATTTGTTTAATTTGAGAGATTATAAAGTTAGTGTAAATAGAAGAAAATTTAGAATGTATGTTTTTACTCTAAATATTTGTACAATTTTCAAAACAATCAAAATAATTAATATGGACAACTTTACAGTATTTATTAATTTAAAAATGCTCATTTTTTGAACATTTTTTATTCATGTACTTTATATTATATTTAATATATTTAGTATTTTCCAAATTTCCATAAACAATTTATGGAATTTCAATTCACAAGGCACAATCTAATTAATTAGTTGGCCAAATAAATAGTTTTATTTTTTTTATAAAAAACATTAATTTGGTCAAATAGATAAACATACATTTTTAATAAAAAATTAAATAGATAAACATACATTTTTAATAAGTTTATCTATATATTATTTAATAAACATGTATGTTTATCTATTTAATATAAAAAAATTATATCCCACGTCATTTTTTAAATAAAACTCCACCATCAGAAAAAACTATATAAATATTCAAGATCAATGTATATTTTCACATTCCATAATTATTTTTCTTAGTTATTTTATAAATTATTGTTGGATGTTGTCATTTAAAATAATCAATGAAATTCTAGTAAATAAAATTTATTTGTTAATTGTAAAAAATTGATACATTCCACTCCAAATAAAAGTGACGATGAAAATAAAAAAAAATATTTCATCACATCCTAAAGTGGGAAAATTTATAAAATTAATTAATTCATTATTTTTTTCGAATAAAAGCAAAAATATGATTATTTTAATAGAATGTACGAGATAATCCAAACAACGGGTGATTAAAATATATAATATGTACAACCATTAGAGGAACATTACCTCTCATTGACCTATTCTTTATATGAATCTCTTCGTTAGATCTCACTATCGTTCGAATAATTGACGATCGTAGTAGAAAATGGATATAAAAATTCAAGAAACACCATCATTATTGAACTATTTTTTACATATTCCATATACCTCTGTTTGTTGCAAAAAAGATCTCGTTTTAGAATACTATCAAATCACTTTAGGGGTGCAATGTGTCATATATGAAGATTTTCATAAGGTGAATGGAGAACTAAATGATAGCTACAAGTATGCTATGCAATGAATTTGTGAGACGACAAAGAGTATATAATATGCCTTTAATATGATGCATTTAATGAATGAAAATGACGCAAACTAATTTCATAAATTTATAATAACATTTAATCATCATCGAATTTCGACGGCTCATACACTAGTTAAACATGAAACGGCGACATTTCTTAAGTTTCAAAATTGTGTCGTTTAATTTATCGCCGCGTCTAGCTGAAGGGCAAGGGTGTTGCGCCAGTCGGGGCAGAGGCAGAAGTAGAGGGCGATGTCAGCGGCGGAAGCCTCGTCAAGGGTGTCGTAGTAGGAGTAGGGCTGTAAACGAGCCGAGTCGAGCCGAGTATTGGTCTGCTCAAACTCGACTCGATTAAATATTCGCTTGCTCGAGCTCGACTCGAGCTCGAGTCGAGTTTCTGCCATCGTGATGGACTCGATCCAAAATTAGCGAGCTCGAGTTCGACTCGTCAAATACTCGATAACGAGGTATTCGAGCTCGAGCTCGAGCCAGACTCATCAAGAACTCGATTATATTAAAATTCAGCTCGATACATGTTAATCAAGCTCGAGCTCGCTTAAAGTTAATTCTTTAATTTTATGTACAAAACTCGATTATTAGACTCGCTTAAAGTTAATTCTTTAAATATGCTCGACTAAAACTCGATTTGTAGGTTCGCAAACATACTCGATTGTAAGCTCGCGAACATGCTCGATTAAATACGACCCGAGCATGTTCGCGAGCCTGTCGAGTCGAGCAATACGATGCTCGAACTCGGCTTGATAAACTTATCGAGCTCGATTTCATGCTCGAACTCGACTCGATTAGTTATCGAGTCGAGTGCCGAACGAGCTTTTTTCGAGTCGATCGTCGAGTAGCTCACGAACGGCTTGACTCATTTACAGCCCTAAGTAGGAGTGGAGGTGGCGGCGGTGGTATGTGTGATTGTGTGTGCGCGGCAGTGAGAGTAGAGACTTAGAGGCACCAAGGTGTAGTGCACAAGCAGCTCGGATGTGCGACACATGTAAAGTGTTTTAATTTAAGGTTTAAATTTACAACACATTAAATTAAAACACTTTACAAGTATTGCACATCCGAGCTGCTTGTGCACTACACTTTGGTGCCTTCTACTCGGCAGTGAAGGCTTCTTTGAGAGAGGAGAGGAGATGCTGAGGTGGAATTTAATTTTAATTATCTTTTATTTTTTAGTTTAATAAAATCAAAACAACTTGACACCTCACTTTAATTATGCCACATCTGATTTGATTTGTGGGGACAATTCAATTTGGTGGTAACATTCAGAAAAATTGAAAACCTGTATACTTTATTGGCCAAATTCAAAACTAATGTGCAGAAGTAAAATAAGAGCATATAGTTTTTTAGCAATTAACCTATAAATAAACAAGTTTTTCTAAGTCTCAATCTTCAAATATACTCATATAGCCTAAGCATAAATTAAAAATACTCACTTCCTTTAAATCATATGAAAAATACTTAAATTTACCAAACTACCCTCAAAAGTCGCACCATCTCAATTATTTTCAGCACAAAAATAAAAGGAGAGACATTAAATCGATTGAAGTCCAAAGAGAAATGAAAACCTAAAAAATCTCACTGATGTCAAGATTGGTCAGTTATTTACCCAACAATTAGTCCAATTTTTTTGGCATTAAATATTCCAACAACCTTGTAAAATCCTACAGTTAATAAATTCGAGAGGAATTTTCATAAATTCGAGAGTGATCTTAATAAATTCAAGAGGGTCTTTATAAATCTGAGAGGGATCTTCGTATATGCAAAATTCAAAATCATTGTCAAAACATAAAATTCAAGATGCAAGTACAATCTCTTACACATATGTAGGAGATTCCCAGTCATTACTCAAAAATGAGATAAATTATGTCAACATCTAAGGATTTTTTTTATCTCTTCAACTCAAACTTGAGTATTTTTCATATATTTTAAAAGAAATTGTTATTTTTAATTTGTGCTTAAGCAATGTAAATATCTAAAATTTCCAACTTTTTTTAAAGTGACCCAAAATTTAAAGACAAAAACAGGGTCTTTATTTCAATATGACCTTAATTATACGCTTCACATTTTTTATAATATGTTCATATACTTCATATTTTTATTTCAACAAATTCTTTTTAACGATAATACAAATGATTTAGGAAAATTTAGTTTAAAATGAATCGCTAAAGAAGAAATAAAGAGGTAACGGACTTCCAAAAACAAAACAAAAAAATTATAGAGAAAAGGCGTGCTTTGTCTTAATTTTATCATATCAAACATTCTATCAACCGAAACATATGTCCACCAAACAAATCTTTAAATTAAAGAAGCTATAATACTTCATAATACTCGTACTAACAATATATTAAGCCCTTTATCTCAATATATATATAGAGAGGTGATGTGTTATACACCTTCTGTGAGCACTTTTCGTGGGTACCTCTCCCGTTTCGTCCATATTAACACTATTTTATTTAATTTTTGATATTGTGTTTTATTCTATTACCTTAGAATTTGTTATTGAAATCGTTAAATTTACAAATCAATAAACATCAAAGCTCGATTTCTACTTTTCCCCTTGAACTTCAAAAAAATGAAAAAATATGAGAAATCGAGTTTCGATTTTTATTGATTTATAAATTAAACGATTTTAATAACAATTTCTAAGGTAATAGAATAAAACACAATATCAAAAATTAAACAAAATAGTGTTAATATGGATGAAACGGAAGAGGTGCACACGAAAGGTGCTCACGGAAGGGGTGTAGCACAGCACCTCTCTCTCTCTCTATCTATATATATATATATAACTATATATATTAGAAGGATTATTCGTATATAACCAGTATGAGGATGGTGTGTACCACCCATAACCACTATTAAATATAGAAGCAACCCATAACCACTAAGCTTTGACTTTTCAAAATATATCTATTGTGACACTTTTGAAGTGTCTTATTTGTGTGATATGGGAAAAATGAACCAGTTAGCCAACTGACATGTAGTTATCCTTCTATTTTCAGCTATTTACAAGATAGTTGTGTATTTCTTCATTACGTATTTTGCTTGTAGATCCACGCTTTCAAAATTGTATTAGAGCCCTAGGTTTATATATGAATTATATTTTATTTATTACTTTAAGTATTATTACATAACAGAGGAGACATAAAAAAAAATATGGATCCGGACAATTGTCCGAGATGTGAATGTTACAGGTTCTATCTCCAATATTTGGAGAAAGAAGACATAAGTCAACAGAGGAATTTAACCTTTTGGAAAGAGACTTTTGACCAAAGGGTTAGAGAAGGAGTTGCCGGAACTTTACGCTTGAGCCACCAGTTTATGGAGCGAGCACAACAACTCCTCCTAGTAAATGCTTACCTCGAAGAAGCATTACAATACTTGATGAACAAGGACCATCAGATTCACATCTGATGGAACAAAAGAAGGACAAAGGAATATCTTCTATTCCTCAATTCCAAGAGATTGATCCAGATTTCTCCAAATTTTCGTTGGATTTAAGAGAAATACAGAAGACTGTACAATATTATGGCAGTAGCCTATATAGAGTACCCCAAAATCTTTACAAGATATCTGAGAAACATGATAAAATTCACAACATCCTGTAAGATATCTAGGCCCGAGTTGAGAAGCTGGAACAACAACCTCGTTCCGGTTGGAAAATGAATTCTTTTGCCAACAAACCCACTTATCCATTACCTGTGGGAGAAGTAAAAAAGGATCCTCGAGATGAAGCAATCACGAGAATGATTCGAGGTGAAAAATGATAAGTAACCCCGAAGAATCTGTTGGTCCCAAGACGGATACCTTGGTGTAGAGGGGGGGTGAATACACCAAGGTTTAAAAAAAAATTTCCAAGTTAAAACTCTTTTTCAGAGAGCCTGCTGTGTCCGATTCAGCTGGATGACAGCTTGATTGACACAGCTGGCTGTGTGAGTGTGCGTGCGGAAGTTGGTGGGTTTGGAAAGTCCGTCTGTTGCTTCAAATCATATTGTAAAGCTCTGTTTCACTTTTCAGTTAGTCAGTTTATGCAGCTTGAAATGTATGCGTGAAAGGTTAGCTAAATGCATAAAACAAAACAGTAAAGAACAAAGCAATTTTAACGTGGTTCGGAGTAACACCTCCTACGTCCACGACCAGGTTCACTGGTAATTCACTACCACTTGGTTTCCAAGTACCAAGCAACTTCATAACTCTAACCCGAGCTGTGTTCCAACAGTTTACGGGCACTGTCAAGCCTACACCTTCAGTTTCCAGGTACTGAAGAACCTAACCACTCGAATTACACGCTTCGAGCAAGCGTACCTTTACCTAACCTTTCTGGGTTTGGGTTTGGGTATGGGTTTTCCAACTATGAACGAGTTCTTGAAGAACAAAGAGTATGATGAACTCGTTCAAACTAGGCTTAAGATATTTCTATTCTGATCTATTCTGCCTATGACTGAATATGAGAACAACTAAGAACACAGCTGACTGGCTGGGTGTTCTTGAAAGATTTGGCTTTGAAGATCGTTATTCATTTTTCTGTTTGCTCTTTTATTTCTTCAGTCGTCTCACCAGTCTCCTCGTCTTCAATGGTGAGGAGATATATATATAGGTGGAGATTCAAACTAGCCGTTGGAAGGGAGCCGTTTGAATCTTACCTACTTTCATTGACTTCTGGCCTATAACCTACGAAGTAGGTCTGCATCTGCAGAAGCTATTTCTTCTTGAGATCCAGCTATCCTAGAATGCACTTCTGCGTGATATCTAGCAGCAGCCTGTACTTTGTCTTGAGTAGGAGCTTTGACATGCTCGCTCTGTACGGCTCTGGAGAGATAAGCATCTCTTGACTGAGGAATTCTTCCACTTCCTCACGGCTGTAATCGTCTGGGATGAATCCTCCTTTGCTGGGTAGATTGAACATCTTTCGCAGTATCTTGTTGAGTTTGATGTTGACAGTTGCTGAGTCAAATTTTCCGTCATCGCCCTTGACAATCACATCGAATGAAGATGAGTAGAAGCCTTCTTCGTCAATGATGTTGAGATAGAATAGAGCAGCATCTCTCTTCAGCATAAGCTTGGACATGGAGGTTGCCCACAGCAAGAGACTGGAGTCTACAACGAGATCCACCATCTTTTTGAGTTCTGAGACTTGAAGGTTGGCGGTGGAAAGACAACTTTCAAATGACAACTTTGTCATAAGAACTTCGAACTGGTTCATCCCTGCGGTTGATTTCTTGGGTGCCATTTATGTAATCTGTTGATTTTGATCGAGCGAAGAACTTTGCAGAAAATAGATAGAGGATTTGAAGATTTGAAAATCCGTAGAGATAAAGATGGAAGAATTCTGCGTATCTTTTCCATGTATATCAACTGCCGTAATGGATCAACGGTTGAGATTGAGACAGCTGATATTCTGATCAACGGTTGGGAGAGTTTTACTCATCACGTTTTGCTGACGTGCTTACGGCGAGTGTATTACAACCGCGCGTGAAGCAGTTCAAACGTTTGTCGTTCTGCCTCGAAACTGTCGTGTTACAGAACTCTGACTATAATTAATGCGATTGGAAAGGAAACTTATCAAGCAATTTAACTAAGGAACATATGTCCGCAAAAATTAGGAATTCAAAATAATTGGACTTAAATAATATATTTCTTAGAGAAATAAATTCATGAGACGCAAACCGGTCAGCTTAGACAGATTATCCAGCTGATATCACGGTGGTCTTCTCTTTTGCTTGATTGAAATATCTCCTCAGCTGAGTATCTGGAGATTAGCTTGATTCTACTTCAGCTGAGTTCCCTTTAGAGTTCTGTGTCTAGATGAGTTTGATTCCTCTTCAGCTGGACAATCCTTATGCTTTGGGATCCAGCTGAGTTTGTTCCCCCTCAGCTGGATGAGCTTTTCTTCATCCGGATTGAGCTGATACCAATGGTTGGTGAATCTGCTACACTGAGTTCCCATTATCTAGATTCTTTTTTCTGAATTCTGCGATTTACACTTGATCCAGCTTTGTTTGATATCCAGAGGATGACCTTTGATGGTTCAGCTGAATTTCTCTCTTGATTCTACACTTGAATATTCTTCTGGATTGAATTTGCCCTCAGCTGATATCACAGCTGTGTCGATTTCCAGTTTGATGGAGTTCCCCCTAAATTTGATAGTAGGTGGCTGACTTTTCACAGCTGGTTCCTACTTGAGTTGATTGGAGTCTCATCACTGGCTCATTTCTTTGATGATGTCAGCTGTTCCATGATCAGCTGAGTTCACTACTGCTTTGCGGGGTAGAATCTTCGATTTCCTGTTCTTTGCAATGCATTCCTGCACATTGAACTTACCAGGAAAACCGTTGTCACAACATATGACTGGGACCAGTACGCTTGACATATTCTTTGATGAGTTTTGAGGTGAGTAATGAGCTTTGATCATCAGATGTCCTTCTTTCACCGCACGCTTGATGACATTCTCAATTGCGTATGTCCCTCCTTGATCTGTTATCACTCCTTTGGCACCCAGTTGTGATTGGGTCCGGCTTTGTTGTTGAGGGTTCTATTGATAACCCAGATTTGTCCTTATCTTTTGTGAGTGATATTTCTGGTTGGTCCTTGAATGAGTCCATTTCTTCTTTGGACCTTGTTGACTCCATTTTCGTTGATGAGGTTCATTTCATAGCTGGAGTCTGTCAGTTTGATCTTTAGCTTGATGTCCCGTCTGCTAGAATCTTGATGTAAAGCTCGGTTGATTTTCAGCTTTATAACCAGCTGAGATCCTTCTCAGCTGTCTTTTTAGTTGACGTTGATGTCTGTGCTGGATGACATTCTGTCTTTGATTTTGATTCCAGTCAGCTGGATTGATCTGCTGCCTTTTAGCTCTGTGATAAGCTAGGAGTTGCTGCTTTTCTTGGGCTTGGAGTTGCCGAGCAGTTTTCTTCTTTGATCGGTCTGAGCTTGGAGTGCTGGCTTGATTATGTACGACCTCTTTGGTATATCCTTAACTTGATTCCAGCTGTGTTTTCTTCAAACTCCTGATCATTCATACTTCTGCTTGACTTTCTGATTTTATGATGATGATGGGTCCGTTAGTGATAACATCCCACATCATGTCGTGACGCACTCTCAGAAAGCTTTTGAGTTGGAACTTCCAGATTTGATAATCATCGACAGAGAATGTCGGAAGATTCCTGCACAAGGAAGATCCCACGACAGTACGCAATATAATGATTTTAAAAAAAAATTGAAACTTTGAAGGATCTGTTCAGGTGACCACTATCAGTAGAGAAACTGATTTGACACAGATACAGTGATCTTTTGAACCACTGCTCTGATACCAATTGTTGGTCCCAAGACGGATACCTTGGTGTAGAGGGAGGGTGAATACACCAAGGTTTAAAAAAACTTTTCCAAGTTAAAACACTTTTTCAGAGAGCCTGCTGTGTCCGATTCAGCTGGATGACAACTTGATTGACACAGCTGGCTGTGTGAGTGTGTGTGCGGAAGTTGGTGGGTTTGAAAAGTCCGTCTGTTGCTTCAAATCATATTGCAAAGCTCTGTTTCACTTTTCAGTTAGTCAGTTTATGCGGCTTGAAATGTATGCATGAAAGGTTAGCTAAATGCATAAAACAAAATAGTAAAGAACAAAGCAATTTTAACGTGGTTCGGAGTAACACCTCCTACGTCCACGACCAGGTTCACTGGTAATTCACTACCACTTGGTTTCCAAGTACCAAGCAACTTCACAACTCTAACCCGAGCTGTGTTCCAATAGTTTACGGGCACTGTCAACCCTACACCTTCAGTTTCCAGGTACTGAAGAACCTAACCACTCGAATTACAAGCTTCAAGCAAGCGTACCTTTACCTAACCTTTCTGGGTTTGGGTATGAGTTTTCCAACTATGAACGAGTTCTTGAAGAACAAGGAGTATGATGAACTCGTTCAAACTAGGCTTAAGATATTTCTATTCTGATCTATTCTGCCTATGACTGAATATGAGAACAACTAAGAACACAGCTGACTGGCTGGGTGTTCTTGAAAGATTTGGCTTTGAAGATTGGTGTTTATTTTTCTGTTTGCTCTTTTATTTCTTCAGTCGTCTCGCCAGTCTCCTTGTCTTCAATGGTGATATATATATATATATATATATATATATATAGGTGGAGATTCAAACTAGCCGTTGGAAGAGAGCCGTTTGAATCTTACATACTTTCATTGACTTCTGGCCTATAACCTACGAAGTAGGTCTGCATCTGCAGAAGCTATTTTTTCTCTGATTTGACTGCGTCAGATGAAATCTTCTGACATCAGGATCTTGTCTTTGAGAATGTCTTCATCTTCGAGCTGCTAAGCGTTTCTGTTGTGTCTTCAGCGACTTGGACTCTGCTGCGTCTTGACTCTGAGCTGTGTCTTAGACCTGTGCTGTATCATTAACCTGAGCTGTGTCTTCAACCTGAGCTGTGTCATTAACCTGAGCTGTCTTAGACCTGAGCTGTGTCATTGACACTAAGCTGGGTCTTTTACACTGAGCTAGGTTTTTGACACTGAGCTGTGTTTCCGTCACTGAGCTGGGTCTTGATACTGCTGGGTCTTTGACTCTGCCTGGTCTTGCTTTGCTGAGTCTGCTCTGCTGAATACCTTAGCTGAGTCCAGCTTAGCTATATCTTCTGCGATGTCTTCTGCTGTCTTCAGCGACTACATGTAAACTAAGAAACTCTATAAGCTCAAACAGGTGAGCTAAAAAACGTTTAGGCTTGTGCAATCATCTACTCGGTTGGGGTCAGCTGGGTTTTGGTATCAAATCAAAACTCTATTAATTTTCCCAACAATTTTCCCCTTTTTGATGATGCCAAAACCTAACTGAGAAAAACAATTTACTTCCCCCTTAACAAGAAATGGGGTTTCAAATGATTTAAACATTCATAGCAGGTAAACATATTCAGAGTTCAATGCCTGGACCAAAAGTTATTGTCATCATGGTGAGCTTGAGAGCAAAAACGAACTTTTCATTTAAAAAGACGAAGGATTACAATTTTCTAAAATTACACAAGTTCAAAAGAAAAGATTCCCAGATGGCTGGGTCTTCAGCTCTGCTGCTTCCTCTGTTCATCAATCTGATGGTCAGTCTTGAGACCATATCTGTTGAAGATGAATTCTTCCAAGTTTCTCCATTCATCTTGATTTTTAGACTTGGAGATTCCTCTTTCGCCAGCCCAGTGATGAACTTCTTTGATAATCTGGGCCTTGTCGGGAAGATTCGTTCCAGCTAGAGTGGGAGGCTTCAACTGCTTGACTTTTGGAGCTTTGAGTTGGATGTCGTTTCTCTTGGCAGCTAGGGCTAATGATCTTGCCATCATTGGATCTTCTTCATGAAGTTCGAGCAAGTATTCCTTGAACGCAGTTTCATGATCCATGCCTTTGTATTGATTCAGGTAGTAGAATTCTTTGATGAATTCTGTTTTGCATTGTTCCCAGTTTTCATTGATTTCATCTGGGTTCCTCTTGTCGGATCTTGGATTGCTTGAAGCTGCCTGTTTCTTCCTAGCTAGCCTGTAGCTTAGTCTTTTCTTCCTCTGCTTTTTCTCAGCAGGCTGGAGCGATTCGGCTTTCTTCTTGATGATTTTGTCCAGCTTTTGCATTTCTATTCTTTGTACGTTGTGGAAGTTACACAGCCAGTGATAGTCCTTGTATTCTTCTGGCTTATGTCCACAAGCTTTGGCAAGAGCGACCATCTTCTCTCTCCATATCTCTTTGACTGCTTTGGCTGCTGCAGTTGGCTCTGGCTCTTCCTCATCCAGCTCTTTGGCGAAGTCATCGATTTCCGATTGAATTGGTTGCACAGGTTCTCCCTTAGCTGCAGCTTTCCTCTCCATTATTTTTCCAGCTTCATTCTTTTCTTCCCCCTTTTTGGCATAATCAACAAGGGAGGCCGAGAGGTTAATGACTGTTGCATTGAGCTTGGCGAGAGCTGTTTCAACATCAGCGATCTTGGCTGTGTTGTCAGCTGTGGCGAGGTTCAGCTGAGCATTGCTGCTGCTTCCAGCTCTGAACTGAACATCCAGATCTTTGTACAAGTTAAACAGTTGGCGGATGTCAGAGCTGTTGGAGAGAGTGGACTTTTTGAGGGCTTCCAGCTGGCTTGAAAGATTTGCTATGTCGTCGACCAGTGAAGCTTGATGTCTTGTTACAATCTCAAGAACTCTCTTCTCTAGAAGGTGCGACTGATCAATGCTTTGAGAGACATGAGATTGCTTGAGATCTAGACTTGTACTTTCTTGTAAATCTTGAGCAAATTTATGGACTTCATCAATTGTCCGCTGTTGCTCTCTAACTTGACAGTCTAGAGCTGTGAACCGCATGATGACCTTGACTTGAGACTTCAGTCGGTCTTGAAAAAGAATTTCCTCAACCTCTTTAGAGATTGCATTTTTCATGGCGGTTGATAGCTCGACAACTGAGTCCGTTTGAGTTGCAGAATCAACATGACTGGGTTTGACTGCCTCGAACTCGACCAGCGCGCGAGTGTCATCGGCAATTGGACTTGGTGGGGGCCGTCGTCTCGGTTCATTTATTGCATCAGCTGGTTCTTCAATGATTATTACCTCAGCTGTGTTATCTGGTACAGCTTCCTTGGTAATCTCAGCTGAGACTTCTTTGGATATGACATCTCCAGAAGGTGTTTCCCATCCCGCTGTTGTTAGAAGCTTGTTGGCTGATTCCCAGACATCTGCTGGGTGCGGCTTGGGGTACTGCTGAGATACTTCGATAATACCTCTGATGAGATCATCTTGATGCAAGTAAGCATCCTCCAGACTTCCAAAGCCAAAAGTGTGCTGGAGGCATGCTTCATCCGTCTTCAACTTCTCGTAGGAGAAGGTCTCTATCAGCTGCTCATTCTGGTACCAAGTTGCCATCTTGGTGGCCAGATAGAATTTGAGATCTCCAACTTTGACGAGGGCGATTGGCAGGTGTGCAAAGATAGGAAACTGAGTTAGAATACTCTTGATCCCTGCAATGCGTAGCTCCTCGTACATAGCTTCCATGAAGGCTGAGCCAGAGGAGTTGAATGATAGAGAGGCAGTGGAATCACTCTCCTCTGATTCTGTGGAGATTTGAGCAATTGGTTCAAGAGGGTTCACAGTAGGCTGTGAAGAAGTATCAGCCATCCTCGTAGGAGATTGAGCTTTGGGTGATGGCGGTTTTGGGGGTGAGCTGGGTTTAGCGGAAGTGGGTTCAGCTTGGGTATCAGCTGGCGGTGAAGGAGCTTCAGCCAGTTGAATATCTTTCTGCTCTCTTACATGAGATGAAGGAGAAGGCTGTTTGGGCGGAGAGATGTGAGGCAAAGAGGGCTGGGGTGAGCTCCTTGGATTATCCAGCTCGTCCTTTGAGCTGGATGATGATTCATCATTCAATCCCATATCAGCCAGGATGTTTGATCCGAATTGATTGAAGACTGATACTGGCTGTGGGGAGAGAATCACCATTGCCTGACTTGGAGTTTCTTCTGAAGAAGAACTCGTCTCAGTTGGTGGAATGACATCTGTTTTCTTTTTCTTTTCAGCTGGGCCTCCAGCTGGTTTGGGGTCAGCTGTCTTCCTTTTTCTCTGTTTCTTCTCAGCTGGAACATCTGCCTCTGTTTCTTCCAGCTGCTTCTTGCCTTTGCTCATAGCAGGCTGTTTCCTCAGGAGATATTGATTTGACTAATTCTCTGGAAGAGAATCTTCATTTCTGGAAATGGTTCTGAATCAGCCCACTTTACTGTGTATCCTTTCACAGCTTGTTCTATTAGAAACGAAATCTTAGAGCATAGATAAAGGGGCTCTGAGGTTGAATACGTCGTCCTGGTGGAGTCGAACTTGATCTTCTTTGACTCTTTGACCAGTCGGTTGAGTAAGAAATCAAACCAGTTGACATTTGCACCTTTGATCATGGCAATCATTGGTTTGAGCTTTGGAATACTGATCTCTCCTTGAGATCCAGCTATCCCCAGAATGCACTTCTGCGTGATATCTAGCAGCAGCCTGTACTTTGGCTTGAGTAGGAGCTTTGACATGCTCGCTCTGTACGGCTCTGGAGAGATAAACATCTCTTGACTGAGGAATTCATCCACTTCCTCACGGCTGTAATCGTCTGGGATGAATCCTCATTCGCTGGGTAGATTGAACACCTTTCTCAGCATCTTGTTGAGTTTGATGTTGATGGTTGCTGAGTCAAATTTTCCGTCATCGCCCTTGACAATCACATCGAATGAAGATGAGTAGAAGCCTTCTTCGTCAATGATGTTGAGATAGAATAGAGCAGCATCTCTCTTCAGCATAAGCTTGGGCATGGAGGTTGCCCACAGCAAGAGACCTGAGTCTACAACGAGATCCACCATCTTTTTTAGTTCTGAGACTTGAAGGTTGGCGGTGGAAAGATAACTTTCAAATGACAACTTTGTCATAAGAACTTCGAACTGGTTCATCCCTGCGGTTGATTTCTTGGGTGTCATTTATGCAATCTGTTGATTTTGAATGAGCGAAGAACTTTGCAGAAAATAGATAGAGGATTTGAAGATTTGAAAATCCACAGAGATAAAGATGGAAGAATTCTGCGTATCTTTTCCATATATATCAACTGCCATAATGGATCACCGGTTGAGATTGAGACAGCTGATATTCTGATCAACGGTTGGGAGAGTTTTACTCATCACGTTTTGCTGACGTACTTACGACGAGTGTATTACAACCGCGCATGAGGCAGTTCAAACGTTTGTCGTTCTGCCTCGAAACTGCCGTATTACAGAACTCTGAGTATAATTAATGCGATGAGAAAGGAAACTTATCAAGCAATTTAACTAAGGAACATATGTCCGCAAAAATTAGGAATTCAAAATAATTGGACTTAAATAGTATATTCCTTAGAGAAATAAATTCATGAGACGCAAACCGGTCAGCTTGGACAGAGTATCCAGTTGATATCATGGTGGTCTTCTCTTTTGCTTGATTGAAATATCTCCTCAGCTGAGTATCTGGATATTAACTTGATTCTACTTCAGCTGAGTTCCCTTTAGAGTTCTGTGTCTAGATGAGTTTGATTCCTCTTCAGCTGGACAATCCTTCTGCTTTGGGATCCAGCTGAGTTTGTTCCCACTCAGCTGGATGAGCTTTTCTTCATCCGGATTGAGCTGATACCAATGGTTGGTGAATCTGCTACACTGAGTTCCCTTTATCTAGATTCATTTTCTGAATTCTGCGATTTACACTTGATCCAGCTTTGTTTGATATCCAGAGGATGACCTTTGATGGTTCAGCTGAATTTCTCTCTTGATTCTACACTTGAATATTCTTCTGGATTGAATTTGCCCTCAGCTGATATCACAGCTGTGTCGATTTCCAGTTTGATGGAGTTCCCCCTGAATTTAATAGTAGGTTGCTGTCTTTTCACAGCTGCTTCCTACTTGAGTTGATCGGAGTCTCATCACTGGCTCATTTCTTTGATGATGTCAGCTGTTCCATGATCAGCTGAGTTCACTGCTGCTTTGCGGGGTACAATCTTCGATTTCCTGTTCTTTGCAATGCATTCCTGCACATTGAACTTACCAGAAAAACCGTTGTCACAACAATTGGCTGGGACCAGTACGCTTGACATATTCTTTGATGAGTTTTGAGGTTTGTCATGAGCTTTGATCATCAGCTGTCCTTCTTTCACCGCACGCTTGATGACATTCTCAATTGCGTATGTCCCTCCTTGATCTGTTATCACTCCTTTGGCACCCAGTTGTGATTGGGTCCGGCTTTGTTGTTGAGGGTTCTATTGATAACCCAGATTTGTCCTTATCTTTTGTGAGTGATATTTCTGGTTGGTCCTTGAATGAGACCATTTCTTCTTTGGACCTTGTTGACTCCATTTTCGTTGATGAGGTTCATTTCATAGCTGGAGTCTGTCAGTTTGATCTTTAGCTTGATGTCCCGTCTGCTAGAATCTTGATGTGAAGCTCGGTTGATTTTCAGCTTTATAACCAGCTGAGATCCTTCTCAGCTGTCTTTTTAGTTGACGTTGATGTCTGTGCTGAATGACATTCTGTCTTTGATTTTGATTCCAGTCAGCTGGATTGATCTGCTGCCTTTTAGCTCTGTGATAAGCTAGGAGTTGCTGCTTTTCTTGGGCTTGGAGTTGCCGAGCAGTTTTCTTCTTTGATCGGTCTGAGCTTGGAGTGCTGGCTTGATTATGTACGACCTCTTTGGTATATCCTTGACTTGATTCCAGCTGTGTTTTCTTCAAACTCCTGATCATTCATTCTTCTGCTTGACTTTCTGATTTTATGATGATGATGGGTCCGTTAGTGATAACATCCCACATCATGTCGTGACGCACTCTCAGAAAGCTTTTGAGTTGGAACTTCCAGATTTGATAATCATCGACAGAGAATGTCGGAAGATTCCTGCACAAGGAAGATCCCACGACAGTACGCAATATAATGATTTTTAAAAAAATTGAAACTTTGAAGGATCTGTTCAGGTGACCACTATCAGTAGATTAACTGATTTGACACAGATACAGTGATCTTTTGAACCACTGCTCTGATACCAATTGTTGGTCCCAAGACGGATACCTTGGTGTAGAGGGAGGGTGAATACACCAAGGTTTAAAAAAACTTTTCCAAGTTAAAACACTTTTTCAGAGAGCCTGCTGTGTCCGATTCATCTGGATGACAGCTTGATTGACACAGCTGGCTGTGTGAGTGTGTGTGCGGAAGTTGGTGGGTTTGGAAAGTCCGTCTGTTGCTTCAAATCATATTGTAAAGCTCTGTTTCACTTTTCAGGTAGTCAGTTTATGCGGCTTGAAATGTATGCATGAAAGGTTAGCTAAATGCATAAAACAAAACAGTAAAGAACAAAGCAATTTTAACGTGGTTCGGAGTAACACCTCCTACGTCCACGACCAGGTTCACTGGTAATTCACTACCACTTGGTTTCCAAGTACCAAGCAACTTCACAACTCTAACCCGAGCTGTGTTCCAACAGTTTACGGGCACTGTCAACCCTACACCTTCAGTTTCTAGGTACTGAAGAACCTAACCACTCGAATTACAAGCTTCGAGCAAGCGTACCTTTACCTAACCTTTCTGGGTTTGGGTATGAGTTTTCCAACTATGAACGAGTTCTTGAAGAACAAGGAGTATGATGAACTCGTTCAAACTAGGCTTAAGATATTTCTATTCTGATCTATTCTGCCTATGACTGAATATGAGAACAACTGGCTGGATGTTCTTGAAAGATTTGGCTTTGAAGATCGGTGTTCATTTTTCTGTTTGCTCTTTTATTTCTTCAGTCGTCTCGCCAGTCTTATCGTCTTCAATGGTGAGGAGATATATATATATATATAGGTGGAGATTCAAACTAGCCGTTGGAAGGGAGCCGTTTGAATCTTACATACTTTCATTGACTTCTGGCCTATAACCTACGAAGTAGGTCTGCATCTGCAGAAGCTATTTTTTCTCTGATTTGACTGCGTCAGATGAAATCTTCTGACATCAGGATCTTGTCTTTGAGAATGTCTTCATCTTCGAGCTGCTAAGCGTTTCTGTTGTGTCTTCAGCGACTTGGACTCTGCTGCGTCTTGACTCTGAGCTGTGTCTTAGACCTGTGCTGTATCATTAACCTGAGCTGTGTCTTCAACCTGAGCTGTGTCATTAACCTGAGCTGTCTTAGACCTGAGCTGTGTCATTGACACTAAGCTGGCTCTTTTACACTGAGCTAGGTTTTTGACACTGAGCTGGGTTTCCTTCACTGAGCTGGGTCTTGATACTGCTGGGTCTTTGACTCTGCTTGGTCTTGCTTTGCTGAGTCTGCTCTGCTGAATACCTTAGCTGAGTCCAGCTTAGCTATATCTTCTGCGATGTCTTCTGCTGTCTTCAGCGACTACATGTAAACTAAGAAACTCTATAAGCTCAAACAGGTGAGCTAAAAAACGTTTAGGATTGTGCAATCATCTACTCGGTTGGGGTCAGCTGGGTTTTGGTATCAAATCAAAACTCTATTAATTTTCCCAATAATTTCCCCCTTTTTGATGATGCCAAAACCTAACTGAGAAAAACAATTTACTTCCCCCTTAACAAGAAATGGGGTTTCAAAAGATTTAAACATTCATAGCAGGTAAACATATTCAGAGTTCAGTGCCTGGACCAAAAGTTATTGTCATCATGGTGAGCTTGAGAGCAAAAACAAACTTTTCATTTAAAAAGACGAAGGATTACAATTTTCTAAAATTACACAAGTTCAAAAGAAAAGATTCCCAGATGGCTGGGTCTTCAGCTCTGCTGCTTCCTCTGTTCATCAATCTGATGGTCAGTCTTGAGACCATATCTGTTGAAGATGAATTCTTCCAAGTTTCTCCATTCATCTTGATTTTTAGACTTGGAGATTCCTCTTTCGCCAGCCCAGTGATGAACTTCTTTGATAATCTGGGCCTTGTCGGGAAGATTCGTTCCAGCTAGAGTGGGAGGCTTCAACTGCTTGACTTTTGGAGCTTTGAGTTGGATGTCGTTTCTCTTGGCAGCTAGGGCTAATGATCTTGCCATCATTGGATCTTCTTCATGAAGTTCGAGCAAGTATTCCTTGAACGCAGTTTCATGATCCATGCCTTTGTATTGATTCAGGTAGTGGAGTTCTTTGATGAATTCTGTTTTGCATTGTTCCCAGTTTTCATTGATTTCATCTGGGTTCCTCTTGTCGGATCTTGGATTGCTTGAAGCTGCCTGTTTCTTCCTAGCTAGCCTGTAGCTTAGTCTTTTCTTCCTCTGCTTTTTCTCAGCAGGCTGGAGCAATTCGGCTTTCTTCTTGATGATTTTGTCCAGCTCTTGCATTTCTCTTCTTTGTTCGTTGTGGAAGTTACACAGCCAGTGATAGTCCTTGAATTCTTCTGGCTTATGTCCACAAGCTTTGGCAAGAGCGACCATCTTCTCTCTCCATATCTCTTTGACTGCTTTGGCTGCTGCAGTTGGCTCTGGCTCTTCCTCATCCAGCTCTTTGGCGAAGTCATCGATTTCCGATTGAATTGGTTGCACAGGTTCCCCCTTAGCTGCAGCTTTCCTCTCCATTATTTTTCCAGCTTCATTCTTTTCTTCCCCCTTTTTGGCATAATCAACAAGGGAGGCCGAGAGGTTAATGACTGTTGCGTTGAGCTTGGCGAGAGCTGTTTCAACATCAGCGATCTTGGCTGTGTTGTCAGCTGTGGCGAGGTTCAGCTGAGCATTGCTGCTGCTTCCAGCTCTGAACTGAACATCCAGATCTTTGTACAAGTTAAACAGTTGGCGGATGTCAGAGCTGTTGGAGAGAGTGGACTTTTTGAGGGCTTCCAGCTGGCTTGAAAGATTTGCTATGTCGTCGACCAGTGGAGCTTGATGTCTTGTTACAATCTCAAGAACTCTCTTCTCTAGAAAGTGCGACTGATCAATGCTTTGAGAGACATGAGATTGCTTGAGATCTAGACTTGTACTTTCTTGTAAATCTTGAGCAAATTTATGGACTTCATCAATTGTCCGATGTTGCTCTCTAACTTGACAGTCTAGAGCTGTGAACCGCATGATGACCTTGACTTGAGACTTCAGTCGGTCTTGAAAAAGAATTTCCTCAACCTCTTTAGAGATTGCATTTTTCATGGCGGTTGATAGCTCGACAACTGAGTCCGTTTGAGTTGCAGAATCAACATGACTGGGTTTGACTGCCTCGAACTCGACCAGCGCGCGAGTGTCATCGGCAATTGGACTTGGTGGGGCTGCTGTCTCTGGTTCAGCTGTTGCATCAGCTGGTTCTTCAATGATTATTACCTCAGCTGTGTTATCTGGTACAGCTTCCTTGGTAATCTCAGCTGAGACTTCTTTGGATATGACATCTCCAGAAGGTGTTTCCCATCCCGCTGTTGTTAGAAGCTTGTTGGCTGATTCCCAGACATCTGCTGGGTGCGGCTTGGGGTACTGCTGAGATACTTCGATAATACCTCTGATGAGATCATCTTGATGCAAGTAAGCATCCTCCAGACTTCCAAAGCCAAAAGTGTGCTGGAGGCATGCTTCATCCGTCTTCAACTTCTCGTAGGAGAAGGTCTCTATCAGCTGCTCATTCTGGTACCAAGTTGCCATCTTGGTGGCCAGATAGAATTTGAGATCTCCAACTTTGACGAGGGCGATTGGCAGGTGTGCAAAGATAGGAAACTGAGTTAGAATACTCTTGATCCCTGCAATGCGTAGCTCCTCGTACATAGCTTCCATGAAGGCTGAGCCAGAGGAGTTGAATGATAGAGAGGCAGTGGAATCACTCTCCTCTGATTCTGTGGAGATTTGAGCAATTGGTTCAAGAGGGTTCACAGTAGGCTGTGAAGAAGTATCAGCCATCCTCGTAGGAGATTGAGCTTTGGGTGATGGCGGTTTTGGGGGTGAGCTGGGTTTAGCGGAAGTGGGTTCAGCTTGGGTATCAGCTGGCGGTGAAGGAGCTTCAGCCAGTTGAATATCTTTCTGCTCTCTTACATGAGATGAAGGAGAAGGCTGTTTGGGCGGAGAGATATGAGGCAAAGAGGGCTGGGGTGAGCTCCTTGGATTATCCAGCTCGTCCTTTGAGCTGGATGATGATTCATCATTCAATCCCATATCAGCCAGGATGTTTGATCCGAATTGATTGAAGACTGATACTGGCTGTGGGGAGAGAATCACCATTGCCTGACTTGGAGTTTCTTCTGAAGAAGAACTCGTCTCAGTTGGTGGAATGACATCTGTTTTCTTTTTCTTTTAAGCTGGGCCTCCAGCTGGTTTGGGGTCAGATGTCTTCCTTTTTCTCTGTTTCTTCTCAGCTGGAACATCTGCCTCTGTTTCTTCCAGCTGCTTCTTGCCTTTGCTCACAGCAGGCTGTTTCCTCAGGAGATCATTGATTTGACTAATTCTCTGGAAGAGAATCTTCATTTCTGGAAATGGTTCTAAATCATCCCACTTTACTGTGTATCCTTTCACAGCTTGTTCTATTAGAAACGAAATCTTAGAGCATAGATAAAGGGGCTCTGAGGTTGAATACGTCGTCCTGGTGGAGTCGAACTTGATCTTATTTGACTCTTTGACCAGTCGGTTGAGTAAGAAATCAAACCAGTTGACATTTGCACCTTTGATCATGGCAATCATTGGTTTGAGCTTTGGAATACTGATCTCTCCTTCAGATCCAGCTATCCCCAGAATGCACTTCTGCGTGATATCTAGCAGCAGCCTGTACTTTGGCTTGAGTAGGAGCTTTGACATGCTCGCTCTGTACGGCTCTGGAGAGATTGAACACCTTTCTCAGCATCTTGTTGAGTTTGATGTTGATGGTTGCTGAGTCAAATTTTCCGTCATCGCCCTTGACAATCACATCGAATGAAGATGAGTAGAAGCCTTCTTCGTCAATGATGTTGAGATAGAATAGAGCAGCATCTCTCTTCAGCATAAGCTTGGGCATGGAGGTTGCCCACAGCAAGAGACCGGAGTCTACAACGAGATCCACCATCTTTTTTAGTTCTGAGACTTGAAGGTTGGCGGTGGAAAGATAACTTTCAAATGACAACTTTGTCATAAGAACTTCGAACTGGTTCATCCCTGCGGTTGATTTCTTGGGTGCCATTTATGCAATCTGTTGATTTTGATTGAGCGAAGAACTTTGCAGAAAATAGATAGAGGATTTGAAGATTTGAAAATCCACAGAGATAAAGATGGAAGAATTCTGCGTATCTTTTCCATGTATATCAACTGCCATAATGGATCACCGGTTGAGATTGAGACAGCTGATATTCTGATCAACGGTTGGGAGAGTTTTACTCATCACGTTTTGCTGACGTACTTACGACGAGTGTATTACAACCGCGCATGAGGCAGTTCAAACGTTTGTCGTTCTGCCTCGAAACTGCCGTATTACAGAACTCTGAGTATAATTAATGCGATGAGAAAGGAAACTTATCAAGCAATTTAACTAAGGAACATATGTCCACAAAAATTAGGAATTCAAAATAATTGGACTTAAATAGTATATTCCTTAGAGAAATAAATTCATGAGACGCAAACCGGTCAGCTTGGACAGAGTATCCAGCTGATATCATGGTGGTCTTCTCTTTTGCTTGATTGAAATATCTCCTCAGCTGAGTATCTGGATATTAACTTGATTCTACTTCAGCTGAGTTCCCTTTAGAGTTCTGTGTCTAGATGAGTTTGATTCCTCTTCAGCTGGACAATCCTTCTGCTTTGGGATCCAGCTGAGTTTGTTCCCACTCAGCTGGATGAGCTTTTCTTCATCCGGATTGAGCTGATACCAATGGTTGGTGAATCTGCTACACTGAGTTCCCTTTATCTAGATTCATTTTCTGAATTCTGCGATTTACACTTGATCCAGCTTTGTTTGATATCCAGAGGATGATCTTTGATGGTTCAGCTGAATTTCTCTCTTGATTCTACACTTGAATATTCTTCTGGATTGAATTTGCCCTCAGCTGATATCACAGCTGTGTCGATTTCCAGTTTGATGGAGTTCTCCCTGAATTTAATAGTAGGTTGCTGTCTTTTCACAGCTGCTTCCTACTTGAGTTGATCGGAGTCTCATCACTGGCTCATTTCTTTGATGATGTCAGCTGTTCCATGATCAGCTGAGTTCACTGCTGCTTTGCGGGGTACAATCTTCGATTTCCTGTTCTTTGCAATGCATTCCTGCACATTGAACTTACCAGGAAAACCGTTGTCACAACAATTGGCTGGGACCAGTACGCTTGACATATTCTTTGATGAGCTTTGATCATCAGCTGTCCTTCTTTCACCGCACGCTTGATGACATTCTCAATTGTGTTTGTCCCACCTTGACCTGTTATCACTCCTTCGGCACCTAGTTGTGATTGGGTCCGGCATTGTTGTTGAGGGTTCCATTGATAACCCGGATGTGTCCTTATCTTTTGTGAGTGATACTTCTGGTTGGTCCTTGAATGAGTCCACTTCTTCTTTGGACCTTGTTGACTCCATTTTCTTTGATGAGGTTCATTTCATAGCTGGAGTCTGTCAGCTTGATCTCTAGCTTGATGTCCCGTTTGCTGGAATCTTGATGTGAAGCTCGGTTGATTTTCAGCTTTATAACCAGCTGAGATCCTTCTCAACTGTCTTTTTAGTTGACCTCGATGTCTGTGCTGGATGACATTCTGTCTTTGATTTTGATTCCAGTCAACTAGATTGATCTGCTGCCTTTTAGCTCTGTGATAAGCTAGGAGTTGCTTCTTTTCTTGGGCTTGGAGTTGCCGAGCAGTTTTCTTCTTTGATCGGTCTGAGCTTGGAGAGCTGGCTTGATTATGTACGACCTCTTTGGTACATCGTTGACTTGATTCCAGCTGTGTTTTCTTCAATCTCCTGCTCATTCATTCTTCTGCTTGACTTTCTGATTTTATGATGATGATGGGTCCGTTAGTAATAACATCCCACATCATGTCGTGACGCTCGCTCAGAAAGCTTTTGAGTTGGAACTTCCAGATTTGATAATCATCGACAGAGAATGTCGGAAGATTCCTGCACAATGAAGATCCCACGACAGTAGGCAATATAATGATTTTAAAAAAATTTGAAACTTTGAAGGATCTGTTCAGGTGACCACTATCAGTAGAGAAACTGATTTGACACAGATACAGTGATCTTTTGAACCACTGCTCTGATACCAATTGTTGGTCCCAAGACGGATACCTTGGTGTAGAGGGAGGGTGAATACACCGAGGTTTAAAAAAACTTTTCCAAGTTAAAACTCTTTTTCAGAGAGCCTGCTGTGTCCGATTCAGCTGGATGACAGCTTGATTGACACAGCTGGCTGTGTGAGTGTGTGTGCGGAAGTTGGTGGGTATGGAAAGTCCGTCTGTTGCTTCAAATCAAATTGCAAAGCTCTGTTTCACTTTTCAGTTAGTCAGTTTATGCAGCTCGAAATGTATGCGTGAAAGGTTAGCTAAATGCATAAAACAAAACAGTAAAGAACAAAGCAATTTTAACGTGGTTCGGAGTAACACCTCCTACGTCCACGACCAGGTTCACTGGTAATTCACTACCACTTGGTTTCCAAGTACCAAGCAACTTCACAACTCTAACCCGAGCTTTGTTCCAACAGTTTACGGGCACTGTCAACCCTACACCTTCAGTTTCCAGGTACTGAAGAACCTAACCACTCGAATTACACGGTTCGAGCAAGCGTACCTTTACCTAACCTTTCTTGGTTTGGGTTTGGGTATGGGTTTTCCAACTATGAACCAGTTCTTACAATGAAGAACAAGGAGTATGATGAACTCGTTCAAACTAGGCTTAAGATATTTCTATTCTGATCTATTCTGCCTATGACTGAATATGAGAACAACTAAGAACACAGCTGACTGGCTGGGTGTTCTTGAAAGATTTGGCTTTGAAGATCGGTGTTCATTTTTCTGTTTGCTCTTTTATTTCTTCAGTCGTCTCGCCAGTCTCCTCGTCTTCAATGGTGAGGAGATATATATATATATATATAGGTGGAGATTCAAACTAGCCGTTGGAAGGGAGCCGTTTGAATCTTACATACTTTCATTGACTTCTGGCCTATAACCTACGAAGTAGGTCTGCATCTGCAGAAGCTATTTCTTCTCTGATTTGACTGCGTCAGATGAAATCTTCTGACATCGGGATCTTATCTTTGAGAAGGTCTTCATCTTCGAGCTGCTAAGCGTTTCTGCTGTGTCTTCAGCGACTTGGACTCTGCTGCGTCTTGACTCTGAGCTGTGTCTTAGACCTGTGCTGTATCATTAACCTGAGCTGTGTCTTCAACCTGAGCTGTGTCATTAACCTGAGCTGTCTTAGACCTGAGCTGTGTCATTGACACTAAGCTGGGTCTTTTACACTGAGCTGGGTTTTTGACACTGAGCTGGGTTTCCGTCACTGAGCTGGGTCTTGATACTGCTGGGTCTTTGACTCTGCTTGGTCTTGCTTTGCTGAGTCTGCTCTGCTGAATACCTTAGCTGAGTCCAGCTTAGCTGTATCTTCTGCGATGTCTTCTGCTGTCTTCAGCGACTACATGTAAACTAAGAAACTCTATAAGCTCAAACATGTGAGCTAAAAAATGCTTAGGCTTGTGCAATCATCTACTCGGTTGGGGTCAGCTGGGTTTTGGTATCAAATCAAAACTCTATTAATTTTCCCAACAGAATCAATCTTGAAGATCTCCAGGAGTTGGCATAATCCTTTGCTAACATGAAAGTAGTTGATCTGAAAAAAGTAGATTCCCGACACGAATTAGTTGAGTCATGTGACTCTGAGCTGGAGAACCACCCACTAAAAAGAAAATGACAGCAATGGGTGGATGAACATGAATTATCCACTAAATAACAAATGGGTAAAGCTACATGAAGACCACTACTAACAAAAGAAAGTGGTCCATTAGTTACAAGA
This sequence comes from Agastache rugosa, assembly GCA_031470985.1. Lineage (NCBI taxonomy): Eukaryota > Viridiplantae > Streptophyta > Magnoliopsida > Lamiales > Lamiaceae > Agastache > Agastache rugosa. The sequence goes on from CM062603.1 coordinate 7,939,399, forward strand.
AAGGGACCTCACACCGAAAATTGATCGTCGGTATCTAATAATGGAGGACTCGCTTCACGTGAAAGCAAGCTGGCCAAGGATAAAGAATTCGAGGCAATTATTAAAGGAATGGAGGTCACCCCAGACCTCTATATAAATGAGGAATGAAGAGAGCATTCGGCATCAGAAATCATCCAACATCTTCTCTGCTATTTCCAAAAATAAAATTGCTATAGCCTTTTAGTTTCAAGCTTTCTATCTTTAGTATTATGTATTTTAATCTTGCTACCATAGGTAGCTAAACAAGTTTGTCTCCTTCTTAAAGGAGATATACCTATGTTGTAATAAATATTATATAATTCCTATATAAAAGTTTGGGCTTTTGTTCATCTTTTTCAGCCTGATAGCATCCCCACAAAAATAGATATAATAGATATAAATTATTTAAATTGTGGGCAAGTAAATATAGCTTAAACGTGTAACCAAAAATGGGTATGGGTGGTATACACTATCTTCATACTGGGTAGTTTAATTTTCCTCTCTATATATTAAGCTCAACAGTTCTGAAAGAAATAATAAAGTCGTACAAACTCAAAAGACAAACATTCCAAACACAATAAAAAAAAAAGAAAAAAAGAACCATTTCTTAATGCATAAATTGTTTAAGAGTTTAATAACCACAAGGTCAACCTAGCTGGCCTAGTCCTTGCCACCTTCATAATACAAGAAATAAAGATGTCAATGTCCCATTGGGATGACCTAGTGGTAGAGTGAATTGCTTAAAATCGAAAAGTCTCTGGTCCAAACCCTTCTAATGCTTCTATAGGTTGAGCCCGTCATACTTATATTTAGAAAGTATGGTTTACCTGCCTTGTATGGTTTGCAGACTATTGCACAATGATGGGGGTTACCCAGTGCGGACCAAAAATAGTGGTTGCGGATTCCCACGATATCAAAAAATAAAAATAAATAAATAAGATGTCACATTTTTTTTTAAAGGAAATATGTCACATTTTATTCCCCAGAAATATTCTTTCTTTCTTTCGTTTTGGGGGAAAAATAATCAACATGAAAGGCCGATCCATTGCCACTTTCTTCTAATAATTGTTGTGATCCAATCCATTTAAAAAAATATATCTAAATTAATTGATTAAAAATTTGAAATTTGACCAGAGGAAAAAAATATCACACGAAACATCATTGCGTTACTTTGATCAGCAGAATATGTCTTCATCTTGAACTCTTCACATAATACTAGAGCTAAGCAAAAGACCGGGCCGGGCCGGCCCGAACCGGGCTTTCGGAAAAATTGTCAGGTTCAAAGCCGAAAATACATCCGGTCTAAAAATATGGAATTCACACCCGACTCGAAAATAGACTTATGGTATAAAATTTTCGGACCGGCCCGAATCTATCAGGCCTCGACTCCTTTTGAGCTAGCCTGATCTAGCCCAAAATCACATAGGGTCTGTGATTTTAAAACCTAAGCCCACCTAAAACCAGGCTGGATTGGCCAGACTCAATTTGTCAGCTCTACATAATACTACCACCGCATATTCAAATTGGTCAAAGCCCAATATAAAATTACCGCTCTGCCAACGAAAAGTAAATGTTGAAGAGTGCTATAAATTTTCTCTTATTTTATCTCATATTTTATTGACTAGGCAAATTAATGACGGTAGAATAATTAAATACAAATATCTTGATTGTAATTCTCAAAATAATAATAATAATAATTTAGCAAGAAAGCGACGACCAACTTGAATAAACCAAGGAAAAAGGAGGGTTATGGCCGAAATTTTTTAGGCTGAAATTTTTTAACCCGATTGATCCTAACTAAAAATAATCGGGGCTCGATAAGACATAGTTCGAAAATCGAGTGTATTGATCTGATTAATACTATCTTGAGAATACATTTAATATGTATACTATAACTAAATTTACCTACTCTCAATTTATTATTTTCTTAATTGTTCTCAATAAATCAAAAGTACATTATTTATTATTATTTATTATGTAAAGTTTGGATTTTAATGAAACGGATAACCAATTATATATTTTAAGAACTTTTATTTGATTATTTAGATATTGCATAAATTTAAACGAGTTGAATAATTAGCGAGTATTACTATATCGGTTTGAAACGAGAATGAGTAGTAAATCATTTTTAATATTTTGTTATTTATATTACTTATTATTAATATTTATTTTGTAATGTTTGAGTTTTTATTGAGATGGATAATCAATTATTGTAACAACTTATGTTTATAAATTTAAATGAATTCGGATAATTAGCTCATATTATTATACATATTTGAGACAAGAATGAGTAGTGAAATTACTTATAAATATGGTTTGAAGCATATACAAGTATATATATTTTAAATAGAAATTATAATTTACACTAGTTAATATGTTTAGTTTAATTACTTTTGAATTTATTAATATAAACTATAACATAATGATTTCCCGTCGATTTTCGAGAGTTACTAATTTTATAAATAAATTAATATTTCGAGGTGGGCAACCGTTTACTATTCTCCTTGTTCATCAAACTTCAAAACTATGCGTACTTCACAATAGAATAAGGATTGGACCTCATCATAATAATCTTGCAATTGGAAAAAATCAGAATAATCATAATAATTCTTTAAATCAAATAATATTATTGACAAATTCCTCACACGTCGTCACCTTATCAACATAGGAATATCCATTTAATCATTTCATATTTATTAAACTGCAAAGTAAACTAGACCATTTCCTTATCTTTTCTTAGCATGAAAGAGTCACATAGAGATTCAATGTATTCCAATTCTCACCCTACAAAATCCTCAAGACTTTTCTAATAACAATATTATCGCTATTAAATTAAGTGCAATAAGTGACCATCAGGCTGTATTCAAGAAAGAATAATTCATCAAATTGACGACCAAGTTGTTTTTTTAATAACTACACAAAAAGGTGAGGCCACTATTATATATACACACATATATAAAACTGTTGTTACAACATCACAAACATCAAATATAACACAAAATCTATACTCATTTGAGCATTTATATATATTGAAAGAAAAGAGTTCGATTTCTAAAGATGGGTTACATACCCTTGATGACCCTCATGATCTGCATACTCAATATCCATCTAATACGAACGTCTGCAGATGATACACCCGATGAAATATCTCTCGAGACGTACATTATACGTGTCGATGGACCCATCGGACTTTTCAATAAGATCGAGGATCACAACAGTTGGTACAAATCATTCTTGCCAACAGACACAAACGATCGAGGGCGAATCACTCACTCATATCGCAATGTTTTCAGAGGTTTTGCAGCAAAATTATCAGCAGAAGAAGTAAAAGCCATCGAAAAGAAGGCCGGCTTCATATCAGCACGTCCTCAAAGAAAATTATCTCTCCACACAACTCATTCCCCAAATTTCATGGGACTGAACCAGAACATGGGATTCTGGCAGGATTCCAATTACGGCAAAGGTGTCATCATCGGAGTCTTGGACACCGGGATTCTCCCCGAACACCCTTCGTTTAGCGACGAAGGAATGCCTCCTCCGCCTGCTAAATGGAAGGGCAAGTGCGAGTTCAATCACACAACTTGCAACAACAAGATCATTGGAGCCAGAACCTTCACTTCCTCTTCTAACGATAGCCCCCTTGACGATGAGGGTCACGGCACTCACACCGCAAGCACCGTGGCCGGAAGATTCGTCCAGGGGGCTAACGTCTTTGGCAATGCCAACGGCACCGCCGTTGGCATTGCGCCTCTTGCTCACCTGGCGATCTATAAAGTGTGTGGGATCTCCTGTTTGGAGAGCGACGTTCTTGCCGCCATGGATGCTGCTGTTGATGATGGCGTAGATATTCTGTCCCTTTCACTAGGTGGACTTTCTTTCAATTTCCACGATGATGTCATTGCACTTGGAGCTTACAGTGCAATGGAGAAGGGTATTTTGGTCAGTTGCTCGGCTGGGAATGATGGTCCTTCTAACTTCTCTTTATCAAATGAAGCTCCATGGATTCTCACAGTTGGCGCCAGCACCATCGACAGGAAAATAAGAGCAACCGCCGTGCTGGGCAACAACGAGACATTCGATGGCGAGTCGGCTTTCCAGCCGGCAGATTCTCCGGCGACGCTCCTGCCGCTGGTGTACGCCGGAATGCTGAACGTTACCGATTCTCGAATTCGATTCTGCGACGAAAAATCGTTGAACGGAACCGACATACGTGGGAAAGTCGTCGTCTGTGAAATAGGACTTGTAACAAGAATTAACAAGGGTATAGCAGTGAAGAACGGCGGTGGCGCCGCCATGATTCTGGTCAACCCCGCCGCGTACGGCAACCTCACCCTCGCGGAAGCCCACGTGCTCCCGGTGACGCACGTGAGCTACGCGGACGGATTGAAGATCAAGACTTACATCAACTCAACGTCCACGCCGACGGCCACCATCGCGTTCAAAGGAACCGTCATCGGCGACGACCGGGCGCCGGTGGTGGCCGCATTCTCCTCCCGAGGGCCGAACTACGCGAGCCGCGGCATCCTAAAACCCGACATTTTAGGCCCCGGAGTTAACATTCTCGCAGCATGGCCGTTCTCCGTCGAAAACAACACCAACACCAAATCCACATTCAACATCATCTCCGGTACCTCAATGTCGTGCCCGCACCTCAGCGGCGTGGCGGCGTTGATCAAAAGCGCGCATCCCGATTGGTCTCCGGCCGCCATCAAATCCGCGATCATGACCACTGCCGACGTTGTGAACCTCGCCAAAAACCCTATCGAGGACGAGAGGTTCCTCCCTGCTAACGTATTCGCCACCGGTTCGGGGCATGTCAACCCGTCGAGAGCGAACGATCCCGGGCTGGTTTACGACCTCCAGCCCCTAGACTACATTCCCTATTTGTGTGGTCTGAACTACACAAATAGGCAAGTCGGCGCGATTCTGCAGAGGAGAGTGAACTGCTCTGCAGAATCGAGCATACCAGAAGGGGAGCTCAACTACCCTTCATTCGCCATCACTTTTAGAGGACTCAATCAATCGGATAATTCTCAGACGTACACGAGGACGGTGACGAATGTGGGCGAGCCTAACTCATCTTACGCTGTGGAGATCGTGGCTCCGTCTGGGATCGACGTGCGTGTTGAGCCGACGAGGCTCGATTTCTCCGAGCTTAAGCAGAAGCTGCAATACAACGTGACGTTCAGTAGATTGAATTCCACGGCGATTGGGTATGTTCAGGGGTACTTGAAATGGGTTTCTTTGAAACAGTCTGTGAGGACTCCTATTGCCGGTATACTGCGATGATCAATAATGCACAACTTGAAATGCTCCTAATTTCTAATATGATTCGTCGATTGTTTTCTAAAGAAAATTTCTGTATACATTGTGTTGAATTTATTGTTTGAAGTTGTTCATGGTAATTAGTAGATGAGAGCTAGAATGCTCATATTGATTGTCAAATTGGAAAAATCATATTAATTTGATTGTATCGGTAAAAATAAATCTTATATAAAAATAACCTTGATTATGATTGAGTTTAAATGTTGTGATGAACCTTTCATATTCATTATGATTGAATGGTCACCGTAATCTGCTTTGAAAGCGATAAAGTAGTGGAGTATGAGGAAGAAGATGCAGAAAGAGCCTTCAAAATCATTCTGGCCATAGTGGCGTAGCCACAATTTCAATCCAGGGGGCCCAATTTTCTTTAAAATAAAAATAAAAACAAAAATAAATCATAATTTTTAACACAATTATAAAGCCATTTAAATTACATAACAAGTTAAAAAATAAAGTAAACATGATTGCTACATATTAACATTATTCTTCTAATTTACATCTAATTTCTAGCATATTCGTGCTTTTAATAAATACTCCTTCCGTCCCATTGATAACGTCTCATTTTCCTTTTTCGTTTGTCCCATTGATAATGTCATGTTCCAAAAATAATTTCACCATATTTCACACCTAAAAATATAATTTAAATAATATTTTAGATACATTTAGTTAAGAAATGTTGTGTTTGAATTAATATAGCCCGAAACAAGTTGTATAATGAGATTTTCTTAATTCGTCATTTTTCTTAATTATTTTTGCACTCTTACCAGGCGTTGTTCTAAAACTCGCACTTTGATTCATTAAGACTAACACTTTTAGTGATTGCAACTATCACTTTGATTCATAACTTCTCAATTAATGTAATACCCCGCTTTTTCATAACTAATCTTAGTAAATAATTAAGATAAGTAATTAGAATAAGTTTAAAATCCGAAAATTAGAAGGAAATTAAGTTCCAGCATTTAAATTAATTCGGCAGCCCTAAATTGCCGAATTTTGATGATTTAAGTTTTATTTTTGTTTCGGTTAATCCGAAATGAAATATTGAAAGTGTTTATGAATGTGCCATTATATGTGCATTATTTGAGAAATATGTGCTATATTTGAAGTATTTGATTTTCTCGGGAATTATGAATTTTCTTCGGGAATGTTATTTAATTTTCGGATTTTATTTCCGGAAATTATTAGAGGAAGTTTATATTAGGGTTTGAGAAACCCTAATAAATTTTTATAGATCGAGAGCTTTTTAATTAAAGCCTCTATGATTATTTATTTAAAGATTGATTAATTAATTAGAGAATTAATTGATCAATTAAGATGAGATTTATATGCTTAATGTTTAATTAATTAATTAGATGTTTAATTAATTAATTAAGCTAAGTTATTAAGCATAATTTTTCCTAGGAAATAAAGCTTGTATCATAAGCTTGATTATTATTTCCTAATTAATTTATATCTAACAATAATTAGTAATTAATTTAATTACTAATATATATTGTTAGTAATTTAATTAGCACATGTGTTAATTGCTAACACTAATGTATATTATTTTATTATTTAAGCTTGTGTCACCTCATTATGTTTCCAACATAATTATGAGGTGTGTTGGATGAGTAGCCAATATCTTAATCCCAATTCAATGTATTTTGACTAAGTATGTTAGCATATATTTAAATCATCCTCATTCATCTCTCCCTCACCAAAACTCTCGACACACACACTCATATACACACACACAACAGCAGCACATACACACACAAAACCTCCATTGAAGAAGCATCTTCAAACTCAAGAAAGATCAAGGTTTAGCTCCCAAATTATTATCAAAGGTTAGATCTAGTAGCACTGCAAGCTCTTAGCTCAAGATTGAGCATAGAATCCATTTTCTTTATATTTTTAAAAATTTTCGAAAATCATGAAGATGATGGTAGATGATTTTGATCTTCAAGTATTATGTTAGATCTATGATTTAGATTATATTTCTATCATTAAATCATTAAGAATCAAACCCTAATCCTAATTCTTGATTTTTCGAAATTTATAAATAAATTAGGGGTTTTTGATTCTTGATTTAATTAATCAAATTGATGATTTATATGAACTCATATGATGTTTATAAGTATGATGGATGATTGAATTGAGCAAAAATTTATCAATTCTTTATTAAATTTCAAAATAGCCGAAAATTAGGGCTAAATTTTGAAATATTGATCTTGATGTTCTATGCTTAAATTGATGTTTAATTTAAGCTTATATGATGTTATTGAACATGATGATATATGAATTTAATGAGTTGAATTTCTCCTTGCCTTAATTTTAATTTAATTCGAAAATTAGGGTTCCTAGGTTTGGGAATTTTTGATGTTGAATTTTTATGATGAAATTGATGATGGATTTGAGCTTAGAATGATGAAATAAGCTTATTGCGAATTATGAGAATTTTTGAAGCTCATTTGTTTGAATTTCAAAAATTAAAGTTTGCTAAAAATTTAGGGTTTTTAAATTAAAACATAGATTGATTAATTAATGATATAATTAATCTCTATGAATATATTTAAGCATGTTAAAAGTGGAATTGGAGAAAAATAAATTATCTAAACCCTAATTATGAAAATTTCGAAAGTTTTAAGTATAGGGTTTTGGATTTTCTTCAATTTAATTAAGTAATAATGTTATATTTGAGGTTTATAAATTATTTAAGATGTTTGAAAGTGATTAGAATGAAATTGGGCATTTAACTCTAATTATAGAGAAAGGGCTGAAAATTATATATATAATAAGGCCATGTATTTCATTTTTAATTAAGAAAATAATGATGAAAATGAATTCTACGATATAAATTAAGTATCGTAGAATTTTTTGGAATTTTAATACGAAGTTTTGAGATTTTTCTATTTTCCGGCTATTTTTCCAAGTCGGAGCTTTATACGTATAGAAGATCTAGTTTAATGATGTAACTATGTAAATATGCTAAATTTAGCATAAAAAGTATAAGGAATTAATTTGAAATTTTTCAGAGCTCGTTTGACGAGTCGAAAATATTTTTAAGTTAAAGATATGAATAATAGAGATTAAATATATGTTAAATAAAGGATAATGAAGATAGTAATCATCAATTAAATGTTAATGATGATTTTGCCATTAATTATATATGTTAATGGTCATTAGTTGCTAATGACGTGTTAATGACGAATTAAGTATTAATGATACGTCATTAATAAATAAATATGTCAAGGACATATTTTATTAATATAATGTTATGATTATATGTTAATAAAGAAGTTAAGCATTTTAATATGCTTATTAAATTAGATGAAGAGCTTAAGTGTTTAATAAACACTTATATGATTAAATGATATGTTTGATTTCTTTGGAATGATAATATGCTTAAGAATAAGTTTAAATGATGGATGAAGTGATTAATATGAGTTTAATTATTAATTATATGCTTATATGCATTTATGAAGTTAAATGCCGAACTACATGTTTATATATATATATATATATATATATATATATTCATGAAGTTTAATGATGAATTATATGTATATATGTTTATTTATGGAGTTAAATGAGGAATTATGTGATTATATGTTTATTTATGAAGTTAAATGAGAAGTATATGGATTTATGTTTTAAAATATATTCTGAAGTTATAATCGATTATTTATCGATTAAGAAGTCAAGAAAGAAAGAAAGTAATTGGAAAAGCTTAGTTTTAATTGCCGAGAGAAAAACCCTAGAAAAAGCCAAGTCGAAGTAGAAAAATGTTAAGAATAGAACTGGCATCCCTCATTTAAATATTTAATTTTTCTCGCTCTTATGTTTAAATTTAATTATTAAATGAAGGAACAAGTGCGACTGAAAAGTGAGGGAAAAGCCGAGAAGTTAAAGTGTAGATAAGTAGCGCCATTTCAGGTGGGCTTTCTAAACTAAAGAAATGATGAATGTGATATTATGATTGTATATATGATGTTTTTAAAGTGATTGACTTGCCAACTGTTTAAAATTTTTGTATGATACCATCTACCAAGGAAAGACGAATTCGGTCCTACGAAAGGGGTAGGATTTGTGTACACTATTTTGTAATCGGGAGCCTTCCGAAAGGAGTGGACGATTACAAGTGTTTGAGAAGGAGGCCTACTTCTCAACACTAAAAAGTTATAGTAGATGTGGTACATACATGTTAAAGTATTTGACTCGAGTCACTTATAATGAAAGGAAAAGGTTTGAGCATGCACAGGTTTGTTTATAAAAGTTTCTTGTGCTATGCTTTATGGCAAGATTCAATCTATAGCTCTAAGCAAGCAGTTTTCAATTATTTTGGCATGTGTCCACTGAGTGCGAAAGTACTCAGCCCTGCATGTTATTTCTAAAATGTGCAGGCTGGCTTGGATGAAGATGGAGTGTGCTGGGCGGACTTTTGTTGTTGACCTCTTAAGTTTTTTTGGTTGATGTTGAGCAGGGTTATATGTCTTCATACATATAATCAAAGATATGTCATGATGTTTTCCGCTGCAACACTCTGAATTTATTCAGTAATGGTTGTCTTATTATGATGTGGAAGCTATGACTTGATAAACCTTGTTTCCGTTGCTAAACTCTGATACGAGATGGTGTTGTCTTTTGACCATTCTCGGCTATTTTGATTTTAAACTTAAAGTATAAATTGTTATTGAGGTCGTTGATTGATATTTTATTCGACTTGGTTTGATTTGAAAGTATGATTTATGGTATGATGGGTTTTTATTGGATAACTGAGTCGTTATCTTATTCCTTGGTTAATCATAAATTGTGTACGTCGTGGGACCCACCGGCTTGGTTATCTTCATTCTAAGTCAGGCTGCGACAATTAACCTCAACTTTAACAAATTAATTTTTATTATTGAGAATTGTTACTTTTATTCATAATTAGTGTCAATTTTATCATGGAGAAGTGTCACTTTTATTATCTTTTATTCATAAGGAATATCACTTTTATCAATGAGAAGTGTCACTTTTATTAAAAAAGAGTATCACTTTAATAACTATAAACTTTCACTTTTATTCAATAAGTAGTGAAACTTTTATTCATTAGAAATGTCATTTGTATTCATAACGAATGTCAATTTTATCATGAAGAAATAGGTAATAAATCATAATCGAGATTAATAAATCTTAATCATGAATTAATAAATTTTAATTGAAATAATTAAGGAAAAATAAAAAACAATTGCCGCTTTCATCCAAAATAACTATCACTTTTATTTATAAGAACCATCACTTTTATTCGGAATAATTGTCACTTTTATTCAGAGCAACTATCACTTTTATTATTAAGAAGTGTCACTTTGTACAATTATCATTTTTCTTCGTTATAATTATCACATTTTTTCAATATAATTGTCACTTTTTTTTCATTATAAATGTCACTTTATACAATTGTCAATTTTGTTCAAGAGAATTAAGGATATTAAAACCTAATTAAAAATAATAAAGAAAAATGAAGGTAAAAAATTCTAATGGAAATTAATAAATCCTAGTTATGAATTGTTAAATTATAATTGAGAAAAAAGAAAGGAAAAAGAAAGAAAAAGAAAATTGAGAAAAAAGAAAGGGGACCGATTTTCAAAAGAAAAAACAATATAAGTGGCAGAGTGGCTATGATGCTCGCCTATAGGAACTTGAACAGCAGGGGTCGGATTCGGATCAAAAAGATCCGATCGTATCGTGTACGGCTGCCGTGCCAGAGTTTTTGTAATAAAAAAAATAGAAGTGGACCGATTTTCAAAAGAAAAAACAATATAAGTGGGACCCATTATTATAATCACCATTAATGATTACAAATCTATACTAATACTAAATAAGAGAATTGTAATTATATTAACAAGATTGTCATTTTTCCTCCAAAACCAATTTAGTGGATAATAGATCTTAAACTTTAAGTTATTTCATGAATGATGAATAATATATGTTGGTTAATTCTATACATTCCCTTTCTTGGTTATCATGTTTGAGCTTTAAAAAAAATCAAATTATTTAATAAAATTGAATGATTATGAATTTTGGCTTATATGGGATTATGTAATTGAATTTTCTATTTTTATATTTATTATTTATATACTAAATATTCTAATTTAACACAACACTATTTTGACTAAGATATTTAATTTTGAAAAAAAAAATTAGCACAGTGAATGGTTGCCAAAATAATTTTATTGTGTGCGTGTGTTAGCCTAGTGGTAGAGTGGTTAATGCCCGGGCCAAAGGTCACGGGTTCAAGTCCACCATCACGCGGCCTTTAAAATTTCTTGTAATGTTTGTTCAAAAAAAAAAATAATAATAATAATTTTATTATTTTCATTGTTTAGATTCGTAAATATTTAAAAAATATAATAGTGAAAAAAATATTAAAAATTAAAAATATATATTTCGAGATGTTTGGAAGTTATCGAAAATGAAGAATTATTAAAAAGGCCAAAATTGGTTGAAATTTTTATAATGATTGTTCATTTTTAATTCTAATGGTGTTTTGAAATAGATTTTAATCGAAATTTTATTTTTAAATATATTTAAAAATAGTTGTTGAGAGATGCTTAGAAGGTAAGTGTTATGCTATTTAAAAAATATATATATATTTCTTAAATTATTAATGCAATTAAATGTTTTGTATTTTATATTTGGATTATTTATTATTTATAAATATTATTTAGATGTTTATATGTAGTTATTTAATAGTGTATTTAAATTTATGTACAAAGAAGTATATCATAATACAAAATTTAACATGTCATATTTATTAATGTTATTTGGATTGAATGTTTCTTTTTAAAAAAAATATTGATGTAATGTATGAATTTTATATTTTATTGTGTTATTCCATTATTAACATATTAGATGATTAATGCATTTTATTTGTGGCAGACAATTTTTCGACAACTTTATATGGATATTTCAAGAGTTGCAAATTGAAAAGGTTTGAAGATATTGGTGTGTAGTAATGAGGAACACTCTTCAAAAATTATTGTATAAAAAGAAAATTTTCATAATGTTTGAAATGTAATACTCCCTCCATCAACGAAATATATAGCACAGCTTTAGTGGCACGAATTTTTATAATGTTTGTAGATTATTTGTTAAGTGGAGAAAAAGAACTCATTACTTTTGAATTGTTGTGAGGCATAAAATATAAGAAAGTGAGAATTGTGTCAAAAAATGGACATGAAATACATTTCGTGGACTATTTCGTGGACGGAGGAAATATGTTGTATTTGTTATTGTTATACTTAAAAATATCCTTTATTAATTTGTATACTGAAAAATTAATGTATTATTATTCTTTTTTGTTATCTGAAATTTTATACTCCATTCGTCTAAGAAATATAGGTCACGTAGGGTGCGACAAGGGTTTTAATAAATGTTAGGTAGGTAGTGTTTGAGTGGAGAAAGAGATTCATTATATTGAATTGTTGTGAGGTATAAAATAATGCATATGTGAGATATTATCCCAAAAAGGAAAGTGACATAAATATGGTGGACACTCAAAAAATGAAATTGTGTCCTAAATATTTTGGACGGATGAAAGTAATTAATACATTTTAGTCATTATTTATGTGATTTGATAATTTATATATTACATATTTTTAAAATATATTTTACGTACCACGCAACACACGGGAGCAATCTAGTGTAAGATAATTACCCACTCCCGCTCAACAACTTCCCTCTGCAAATCTTCTTCTACCCTTCTTAAAATTCCAGTACACCCACTGGCCCTTGGTACCCTGACTGGCCATAACACTTGACCGCTATCGCGGGATCGTCAGCGAGCTTGAAATCAAGATCGAAACTGCGGGATTTTAAGGAGGAAATAAATGGGGAATGCGAAGATTTGAGGGAGAGATCGTCGAGCAAAAAACAAGAATCCGGCGACGGCGGTGCAATTAACAGATGAAAAAGTTGTTCGATAAACTATGATCTATATTATAAAACTAATTGTTATAGACTTGTACATTGTAAAAATAATGTAGGTAAATTGTCTAAAATGTGAATGAAGCAGAGAAATTATTACAATTTGCATTTGTAACGATTATGATGTAATCAATCCTATTTTGACACATCCAAACATTTATTCAAACAAAATGCATTCACAGAGAAATTATTACAATTTGCATTTGTAATGATTATGATGTAATCAACCCTATTTTGACGCATCCAAACATTTATTCAAACAAAATGAAATATTGGATTTTGTTTTTATGGTAGAATCAGAATTTCCTTCCATCTTCTATTTTAATTTTAAATATACCATATTTGATTTAATGTGTTATCATTCTAAATGTAACGTTTATTTACGAAATAAAAGTATCATTTTCCTTTTTCGTTTGTCCCATTGATAATATCCCGTTCCAAAAATAATTTCACCATATTTCACACCTAAAAATATAATTTAAATAATATTTTAGATACATTTAGTTAAGAAATGTTGTGTTTGAATTAATATAGCCCGATACAAGTTGTATAATGAGATTTTCTTAATTCGTCATTTTTCTTAATTATTTTTGCACTCTTATCAGGCGGTGTACAGGTGCGGCCGGATCTAAGACTCGCACTTTGATTCATTAAGACTAACATTTTTAGTGATTGCAACTATCACTTTGATTCATAACTTCTCAATTAATCTCAACTTTAACAAATTAATTTTTTATTATTGAGAATTGTCACTTTTATTCATAATCAGTGTCAATTGAATCATGGAGAATAGAAGAACTAAATCTCTTTCAGCCATTTTCTTGTAACCTTTAAGACATGAACAAAAACAGACAAAAGCATATTTTCATCATCACAAAAACTTAACAGATATTGGACTTCTAACAACGTGTCTTTCATCAACAGAAACCCATGCAATGGATCCTTCCTTGCACATAAGTTTTCATCAACAGAGGCCATTAGAGGTCTGCTAAACAAGATTCTGCACGTAATTTTCTTATTCCTCTGTCTGAATCTAAGCACTCTAGGCTTCACAACACTTCCATTTTCAGACAATAAATTAATCGATTCTGCATCCCCTACGTTCGTCACCGGCCGTCGTCAAATACACCAAACTATTCCCCAAATGCTATGCACCAATCGAGAAAGAGGGTAAGTTCAGCTGCGGCCTTGCGGAGATGAAACCTTCCTTCCTCTCCATTTCCATCACTTGAGATTGACTTAATCTTTCCGCGAATCCGGTGAATCGGATGAGGTTGCGGTGGTTTTAGGCAGAAAAGAGAGGTACCCGTTTGTTATATGTCTGATCGATGAAAGTGGTGAGATTTGGGAGATTTACATGTATAATATAATGTAGAATTCTAGGACGGTAGGATCAGAGGTTTTGGCAGCCATGGAAGAATAAGAGAAACTTATGATGCATATGAATATGATTGACAATTAAAATTATTTTACAACAATTCTAAATCAAACATAGAATTCCTTATTTCAACTTAATGTGTCATGGATATCGAGAGAGAGAGATCAAAACACATTGAATTCATTTGAGTCATAGAATATCAAATAGAGAGATCAAACACTGGATTTAATTGAGTCGTGGATATCGAATAGAGGATCCCTACAGTCAAAACACATCATAAACATACTAAAAGCAATCCAAACATAAAACAAGATTTAGACCATGAGATATATGAAAATGCAATCTGTTACACCAAATGCAGATAATATGAAAATAAGATTTAGACCATGAGATATATGAAAATTCAATCTGTTACACCAAATGCAGATAATATGCTCAAACATAACAACCACAGACAATGTGACGATGAAATAACCATATCCCGATCGCATCATTTGCTGGGTTATGCATCACCATATCGCAGACACTTGGAACCAAATAACGTCAATAAACATGAAAAAGCAATCAAGAGAACCCAAATCAGATCACGGTATTGCAAACACCAACTGAACACTAATTATATACAAAGTGGATGATTTATGTAACGAGAATAAGCTAAGATAGTTAACGCAGTAGATAAAACATACACGTTCTTATATACAAGTTCATTTCCACCCATTATGAGGACCATTCACGGAGCAGTACTAATAATACAACAAGAATGATGCATCATTTCAAGTCCCGGGACTCAAAAGTGTAACAAAAACGAAGTTCAAAGCAAGGCCCGCTTCGCGGAAAGCTGAAACAACTGCAGCTCATTCACAGTACACCTTGTTTAACAAAAGAATTGAAGTCTTGAACCAATCATTCAAGTGATTGACGGTAAGTCCTTTTCTTTGAGCTGCTGGCTGATTGCCTGTTTTATGTAAGGCTCAAATTAAAACAAGTACATAATTTGCATGGAATTTTGAATAAGAGTTACTTACGAATCATCAGAACGTTCTTTACTAGATGATGACTTCTGCAAGCTCGTGGATCGTCCAGCAGCCTGTGAAATAAGCATCAATCTCTCTTAGCCTCTCATATCCAATCTAAGTCTCCTACAATAAGCAGTTGAATACAACAATCCCATAGATATGGCATCGCGAAACATACGTCTGCAATTTGAAAGTCAGCAAGATCCTTATTATGCTACTAATACCATTATGGACCTATTTAACTATGTCCCTAGAAGAAATGGGCATTCCAAGATGCTTGAGGTTTCTGAAAGTGGCATCCATCAAACTGGAACAGTTTCGAATAACTGACTGGCCAAGACCGTGATTTCTGGCAGAAAATGTATCAGTACTATCAGGAAATATTGGGAATCAGCGAAGAGATAGTTCACGAATAAAGGTCAACTACTACATGTAGTTCCACTCACAGCACTCTGAATGTTGGTGAACCTTATTTAACATCCTACAAGAGAGTTCTGACCTAAATAATTTATTGTTTAACTAAAATTAATCCTCATACAAACAATACATATATTCTCAAAAGATGTCAATCTATTTGCTGCCAATTGTTCCTTGTATCTCAACAGCAGACAAGATCCTCAACAATTCTTCACTTAAAAAATATATTCCTGCAAGATACAATACTCCAGAATTTCTGACTCTCAATCAAGTCTGGACCTGACTTAAGTTAAGAGACCTTTAGAAGCAGAGGAGAATAGTTCCAATAATCAGTACTTGAATCAACGATGAGTGCAGATCTCAGACCTACACTGCCGGTCTTGACAGCACTTGCCTAATAGATACCCAACAAGATTACAGACATTTATATTCCCTAGAAGTATTCGAACAATAAATAAGATAAATAATAAGACTTTCCTGTCTATAAAAAGTGATTCCTATATACTATTCTTAAATGCTACTGTGAGCTATAGACATTTTCCTGGACAAGGAAATTCATGGATAACAAAGATCAATGTTCTACATAGATGTACAGGTACTAGGGCTATGTTTTATGTTACACGTATAAGACAAACAATTCACATGACATTATCAACAATAAGTATCAGATATACTAACAGTAAGGTGTAATCTTCTGGTGGCTTGAGTGTGAGCTTCCAGATACTCTTCATATGTCTACAAAAAGAAATGAAAATTGCAACCATCAGCAAGACAACCTTCGCTTTAATGATTTAATTTGAGAATTAATTATATTGGGGGAGCAAACTCAAACTTTACATCCATCAAAGAGGTCAACCACGCAAAATAGGAATAGATATCCTAAAATTGATATATCAACAGATGAAAGATTTGTAGCACTAATACAATTTTAGAAAAGCTTAAACAGCAATCAGATGATAAAAGTACAATTGCCAACCAAAACATATAATTTAGACACTGAAGCACTGAGTTCCCGCTTAAGTTATCATATGAGGTAACAGCACTATTGAGTGTAGTTATATGATTCCATAAAATAATAATAAACAACCTTGATTTGAGTGTCAACTAAATTCAATAAGCAAACCACAATTCTGAGTCAAAAATACTTAATTTTGAAACATTTTTTAAAATATCAATATATTTCTAATGAAGTTAGCACAGTACCAGGATTAAAAATCTTAATTTGAACTGACAAAGTAAAATATTCACAAACGAAACAAACAACCCCTGTCATGACTCATCCAGAAATTGTTTGGAATGGTACACCACATTTCTGCACATGGCTTTTTTCTTAGGCTAGTTTCCATAGCTCAAAGTGAATAACATTATTGATCAGATATTTCTGTCTGGCCCAAAAGAGGCATCCAGTATGCACTCCTATGCAATACATAGATTCTCTATCTATCACAAAATCAACATTATTGTAGAGTTTATGTATATTTAGCTTTCCTTGTATATCTCTACTTATTTTAGGATTAGACTGTAACCTAGTTTCTACTCCCTATATATACATATTAACACTTATTTTAGGATTAGAGTTTATGTCTCTCTACTTGTTAATACACACAGCATATTTTCTCAATTACATCTTTCTTTTCTCATACAAATTCATGAAACCAAGAGCCATAACAAGCAGATCATTAGATGGGAGCACTTACACATGTGGAACAAGGCATCTAGATTGGTATTACACATTTAAACATTTTAAATATCACATGCATCATTCATGAAATTTTGTAATAGAGAAAGGTTCATACAGCTAGAAAGATATTAAAAGTTTTCCTATCAAGAGCTCGTCTGGTGACCATGGGTTAAGAAGAGGATAAAAGGACAACAATGGGGTGACAATGAATGTTTTAGTATTTTGAGAACTATTCTAGGAGGGTGTCAGGAGAACATGTTCTGTCCCAGCTCATTGCTGTCTTTGGTTGCAAGGATTAAAATGGGAAAAGTTTTCAGATTACATGATCCTAAACCACAAAACAGTCAAGTTTTAGCTCAGCCCACTGGACTGAAGCAACATTCTATGGAAGAAAAATTAGGTTCTGTAATAGAACAAAGCACCAACTTTAACACAAAGATGTTTAGAAAAATAGATACTTTTTCGCAAACAAGCAGGTCAAGAGCAAAATCAGTGGCAGGTCTATTCTAAAGAATTTTGTTAACATTCAGAAAAAGAACATGCTAGACAAAGTTCCACTAACAAAGTTTTATTGCGCCCCTTTTTCTCTGATCATTTACTCCACCGTAGATAGAACTACACTTAGTAGTCAATGCATGAATTGGTACTTCAGTAATGCAGCATATGATGAAACAAGCCTTACCATTTCAAGTAAATCATCTTCAGTGACGGTGCTCCCGTCTGCTGACAAGCCCCAACTATCAATTCGAGAAGTACTATTAATCTTATTAGCTGAGCTTCCACTTATTTGACTGTATCTTGACTGTTTTACTTGTGATGACTCAGGACCATTTGAGCTATTATTCAGTATTACATCAGCCCTGTGGTGAGGCAACTGAAATCTACTTGCTTCTGCTTGATGCTGATAAAGTAAGGATGAATAAAATAGAGGAGCCATATGCATTGGATTTGGAGGCACGTTAAAATCCTCATAGTGTACTGGATGGAATGGTTCTATGTAAGGTCTTCTTGCAGTAAAACCATCCTCAGAGATTTCATCCCTTCATTAGAAAATTTTATATGAAAATATTGCCATAAGAAAATATAAGAAATTTAGTACTCTATAGATTAATAATTGGATGTAAGACTTACCTAAACAAGTTAGTATTCATATCATTCCCTTCATCAAGAAGCTCACAAAGAGCTGCACCTATATCCCCAGGCAACTCCTGACAAGTAAATACCCGATCATACGTTTATGTAGTAATAACAATACATCAAATGGCTCTTCAAAAGCTCAGACAAGATACCTGACAGTCTCTACTAATTTTGACAGGTTTGAAATCATTCCAGGGATTTTTCAGGTGGAGTGTCTTCTGAAAAGGTAAGTCGTGTAAACGCAACCATTTGACTTTAAAACTACGGCCCCAAGGATTATTTTTCCCACTTCCTTGACTCCAAATGTTATCCCTTCTCCAACCAACGGAAGACATCATTTCAGCATATCCTTGGAAGAACCCACTCATGTTGACACTAAATATAAGAATTACCTTCCCAGAATTCTGCATAATCACTTAAAGTATATTATTTGTATGATATTTTCTTCCTAATTTTTAGGTGCAAATCACTCTAGCACTCTAGAGTGAACAATCATCTAAACTCAGACCTGTCTATTATACATAAACACCAAAAAAAGTTACTAAAATCATATGATTCATATTACATGAACAAAAAACAAAGAAATGTTACTTGAAAGGCTTCTTCAAGAATGGGCTCATTCATTACTTGAGTGGCCCAAATTCCCTTCTTTATTGACATTTGAATATTTTGATGATTCAAGCTCTTGATAACAAAATATCTTGTATTATTCAAGTTATCCTTCTTCATTTCACTTGACGTTCCAACCCGCTCGCAAGAATGCACTTGGTCATCAGCCGTTGAGTGGCATGTTTCCTCATTAGACCTGCCTCTTGGACTCACTACAAAACAATTCCAGATATTTCATTTAGAAAAACATCTAGTAACTCATGGATTAAGATCGAGACAAGCATTAGCATGTTAACCACAAGAAAACCCATGTACCATCACAGCCATATTCAGATTGTTTCATGTCATTAGTTCAGATATTCTTATTCAGGCACTAGATCCAATTACCCACTAAATAAATGGGAAAAGGTAAAGGGAAAAAGACAGAAAAGAATCGTTATTGTATTCAATTATAAACTACAGAAAGGTTGCTTCAATTTTGTAATGCACCCATGCATTATATGCAGTGCTCTACATTTGGAGCAAAAGAACAAAGAAACAACTTAATAGACTGAAATTATTGATGCCATGCATTAAAGATTTAAAGTGGGAGGCGTAGTTGCTCCTGAGAAACAATTTTATTAGAACAATCATTCAGGAATATTAAGGGCTCAAATACAAAGCCACAACAAACTGATTTCCAAGCAGAAGATCAACAATGGAGGAGAGACCAGCAAAGAAGTAGTGAGGTTATGTAAGCTGAATGTCAGGGTCACTCATTCTAATTCCTAAGCATATAAGAAAGACATAGCAAAACATTTTCAAATAGATATTCTAGTAAATTCTTACATTGCCTGCAACTTGGGTAAGAATTCAATATTAATGGTAATGCCATCAAACATGAATATTACATTGTGAACTTTTAATGATCGCAAACCATATAGATATCTTTTACAGATCATGCATGTTGAAGAGTTTATGTGTATTTTTCCTTGTATATATCTCTACTTATTTATAAAGACTTTATATGGTAGGTCGATCCTTTTATATAGGTTTAGATTGTAACCTAGTCTCTACTCCCTCTATACGGGAATCTTTGTACCTGACAACTTGTTTTCTTCAATATATCATATATGACTTTCATTTATTCTCTTTTACAATGCAAAATACAGTGCTCTGACACTGTCGGCACGAATTTCATATGCAAGACACAATCATCCCCAAGACCAGACCTACTATAAGTATGACAGATAACCAGGTAGTAATTTATCAATCAAACTTAAATATTTAAATTCAACAATCCGCTAATAAAAATAAATGACGAAACACTCATTTGCTCCTTTCCTTGTCAATCAATTTCAATACTTAAACTTCTATACTTTGTTAAATGGTTAGAAGTTAGTCCATATCAAGATAACATAATAGCATAAGCCCAACGCAATTTAATACTGTATCATACAAACTACTCTGCAGCAGCCAGCAAGTGAAAGAAGAGTATTACTATTAGCTTCAGCTTGCTTCCTTTCTTTGAAAGCCTGAATTCATATCCCAAACTACTGTAAATTCTTAAGGGTAAATAATGACTTTGAACAGGGAAGGCATCAATCATATACAGAAAAAATCCCGGTGCCAACACAGAAACTTTGCTACTGATAAAGCCTGATATCAGAATTCCACAGTTTAAATTTCATATTAAAAAAATGCAGTAATTGAGAGCAAAATTTGAAGAAATAGAGAGAAACAGTAAAAAAAAAACCTGAGTCATGCAAGTTCTCCGTGTGATATTTCGATTCAGTGACTAATAAATCGATCGCAGTCGCAGGTATAATTTCTTTTGCAGTTTCAGACGGCATGCTTTTTCAGCTCCCTAGATCTACAGAAGTACAGCAGAGGAAAAGCATAGTGAGATCTACAAAACTCTATCTCAGAACAAACTCACTCAAATGACTGAAAATGAAAATCAAGAAACAACATAAGGAACTACTAAGTAGGTAGCTTAATCATAATAGGAAATAATAGAAGCAGGTTCCAACATAATAACACTAGAAGCCTAGAATGCATCATCTTAACATTAATATTGTAACTTGAGAGTCAAAGGCCCAGTCAAAATCATTTAAAGTTCCATACAAGTACAACTAGAATCTCCAAGGAACACATATCAAGTGTAAGAACCATAAGAAAGCTAAAGAAATTTAATTAAAGGCATAGCACCATATTTTAGCTAAATGAACTTGATAAATCACATTACTACTGTAGTAAGCCATCAGACTCAAATAGAGAAAGAAGGTTGGAGATGGAAACAACTAGATTACGAATTCAGAAAGCATCCAGATCCTTAACAGTTTGGCTACATTCTCAAGACACCACAATGCTTCTCCATTCAAGAAAAAGAAATCATAGAGTTTTAAAACAGAATTTTTTTTCCAGATTTACTATAATACAGACCACATTGATATAGATCATCCATTACGGAAAAACATCCAAAATGAAAGACCAGCATACATGAAAACAGAAACTAGAGATATACATGTTCCAAACTTCCAATACATATAAATGTACTCCATCCGTCCCGCAATAAGTGGCCACATTTCCTTTTTGGGTTGTCCCGGAATAAGTGGCCACTTTCCTTATAAGGAAATATGCCCCCCTCACAAAAAGTTGTGGGCTCCACCACTTTCTATCTTTTTACCCTTTAAACATCCTTCTTCTTAATTCTCGTGCCAAAAAGAATGTGGCCACTTATGATGGGACGGAGGTAGTAACTCTTAATAGTTATAATTCCAGTACTCCAAGCAAAATGTGACCTTTGTTATCGCTTCCATATAATGTTGTCAACTCAAGAGACTAAAAACCTCATAATTGGAGGATAACTACAAAACCTTTTCTCGTTATTGATAATAATTAGTACTACCTCATTGCTATGTATTACTAATAGCCACAATTACTTTTCTTTTTGTTCTTATAAAGTATCAAGTTAAGGATAATTCTCTGCAAATACCTCACCCAAAGAAAGAATTACGAATTAACTGTCTGATTAATGAAACAGAACCTAAATGCATCTTCCAGGCCCTCAAATTGAAGAATTCAAGCACAACAACTTTCCCTTTTGCAGTAACATTCACACATTAACCAAATGCCATGTGATAGACCAGTATACTATTGGGAAGAAGGAGAAAACGGTGCTTCCAAGTTCCACCCACCATACGGCCACCGTAAAATGAAATATGCTCGTAGAAGGAAATCAAATAAATGAAGTGCAATTAACAACCGCGCAAAACACACAAAAAAAGTTTACATTGTTAGTGCGCAATCCAAATTTAAACTTGAACATTATGCGGAGGAGTGAGAGCGTAAGCAATTTTGAAAATAGGCACACACAAAAAAGGCAAAATAATTAAGGACACCCAGCAGCAACGTACCTTCGAATGAGAGAGAATGGAGGGGGGACTTGGTGTTGGTGAGAGGAGAGAGAGAAAGAGAGGAGAGAGAGATAAACGAGCGAATGTAGCGAGTGAAAAAACGTTCTGATAAGATCTGCCCTAATTTCTTTTACCCAAAATGCAAATGTCCGTTTATATGTGTTTTATTTATTTATTTTCTTTTTTCTTATTATTAAATATGAAAAGGCGAAGAAACCTGCTACAATTTTATTTTATTTTTTACTTGAATAACTAAATAATAATTGTCTTAACAACATTATTGGGTGATCAGATATTATTGACATTAGGTAAGATCCAGAAATGTTTAGCCACTTAAATAAGAAACCGATCTGCTACACACCTTCTTCCGTAAGTATTTTTCGTGAGTAACACTTTCAATTTGTTTACATTAGCATGTTTCTATTTTAGTTTTATTATTTTGTTTTATTCTAATACCTTAGAAATTATTATTAAGATCGTTAAATTTACAAATTAATAAAAATCAAAGCTCAATTTATTTTTTTCCCCTTAAACTTCAAAGAAATGGATAAATAGAACAAATCGAGCCTTAACTTTTATTATTTTGTATATTTAACGATCTTAATAATATTTTTTAAGGTATTAGAATAAAACACAATATCAAAAATTAAATATAATCATATTCGTGTGGACAAATCGAGAGTGGTGCTCACGAAATGTGCTCGCGAAAAGTGTGTAGTGTAGCACATCACCTCTCCTTATAAAAACTCATTTCCAAGTGAGTTTAATTTTTTAGTAGCCAAACCAAGAAAAAAAAAGATGTATACAAGACAAAAACTCATGTGCGACCGGTCGCACATAACACATTGGTTTATTTATGTAACATCCCACTTTTTAATAAGCTTTAATTTATTTTATATAGTTATTATTAATAATATATTTTTTTTGTGAATATTTCGACTTCTATAGTAGCTCGAAATAATTTTGTTCGGACTTGAGGGAGTTCATAGTTGCGCCTTAGTTAAAAAAATAAGTCTTTAATTATAATGTTGGCTTTAATCATTAATATAGAAGCACATTTCGTATTATATGGGTCAAATTAAATATTTTTGTAGTTTGGTTATTTATTTATTAAAAATACTTATTTTATAAGAGTAAATATATATATATATATATATAATGATTATGAGTCAGTAAAATAGGAATTATCATAGGATTGGGAATATAATTAGAGATAAGATTTCTCTCTCACTCCTAATCTAACTCAAAATCTTATCAACTCATGTATATATAGGGGTGTGCATCTGTTCAAAACCGAACCGAACCGGCCATATTTTCAAGAACCGAGAACCGAACCGACTAGTGATTTTTGGGGCCGAACCGAACCATTTTGTGACTTAGGACCGATCGAAAACCGAACCGAAAATAGTGATCAGTTTCGTTCGGTTACCGAAAACCGACATAATAGTAGTATTTCTTTTTCATAAAATTATATTTTCTTTCACAAGTTCATACAATCGCATAACATATCCACAAATTTGTAAGGATTCCACCTTCACAATCAACATCAAAATATGCGACTATACGAGAATTTAATCTAAACTAACAATTAGTGTAGGTTTTACGATGGTTGTAGGCAAATGCTGTAACACCCTAATTTCTTAATAACTAAAATAACTTTGATCACTTAACATAGTGCGGAAAATAAATAAAATAATTCTTATATATAAATATCTATATATAATCAAAGACTATTTCACTTTTCTTAAACATAAGTTTAACAATCGATATATATATATATATATATATATATATATATATATATAGATATAGGGAAGAGATCAAATAGAAATAAACTCATATGTGTTAACTAAAAATAAATCTGAGACGTTTATCTATGTAGATCAACGGTTAGTATTAATAATGATTTTATTGTTCATTTTCGTATCATCTTTTATACAGAAGGATAGAAGTAATTTTCCTGATATTTGTTTCCTTAATTCGTGGGATTTTATTTATAAATATATAGTTACTTATATTTGCAATTGCAATGCAACAATTTAGATTCTATCTTTTATTTAGTAGCACGCACAAATCCACTTTAATATACATTTCTATATTCATAAATTTCGAATTTAGTGATGAACCAATTTTTTCGAGTATTTATTGAACACATATATTTTGTTCATATTATCCTCAATAAGAATTCTCTCAAGTCTTTATTTTTTTATCTTTAAAATAATCATCTTTAAGTTATATATGTTCGATATTTATCTTTTTTTTGTATGGATGTGTATTTCTTATGTTATTGAACATCTATTATATGCATTAACATATTAAACATAAAGCATTAAATATGCAACAACAATTAACAAAATACGTAAAAATGCATTAAAATATGCAACGAAAATTGACAAAATATGCAATAAATGCATTAAAATTTGCAATGACAATTAACAAAATATGCAACGATAATTAACAAAATATGCAATAATGCATTAAAATATGCCACGACAATTAACAAAATATGCAACAATAATTAACAAAATATGCAATAATGCATTAAAATATACAACAACAATTAACAAAATATGCATTAAAATATTAATCATAAAATAATACTGGAATTATATGGTATTGAAATAAAATAATAATCAGTAAAATATTATTATTTAAAATATTAAAAAATATGAACTAAAATATTACTATGAATTCAGTAAAGATTTTGGATATATTTTTCCTCTCCAAGAGTGTCGCCGGATGATTTGTATATGGTAACAGAAATTACTATAGTGTCCTTCTACTTGAGAATTAAATCTCTTTCCTATAATTTTTGAATAAATCTCGATCCTACAATTTTTAAAATCAATGGTCTTTATTTATTTCTAGTTAACACATGGAGAGTTATTTTTATTATAACCATCCCTTATATATATATATATATTAATTAACCGTACATCTACAAAGAAGCAATATACTATACTTTTTTTTGTATATATAATCATGTAGAGATAAATACTTTTCTTATCAAACTAATTAACCATATCTATCATACCAAAATAAATAAATAAATCAATAAACAAACAAAATCAAGCATAAAAAGTTTCGGACTATTACTTAGTTAATTTCAAATAAAACTTGATTATTCATAAATTATAAAGAAAAGGAACATATTGTTAATACTGTAAATAGAAATTTTGTTTTCTAACAAAAGATCTTCAATATAATAAGAAATAAACTATAGAATCAACTTAAGAAAAATCCATAACTAAATTTAAATAAATAGTCTCAAAAGAAAGATACGAATTAATTTCTATAACTTCAAATAATTTAACTAAAATTCTTCAAACGATGCTCTAGTCATTCTCGGCCTCCACGACTACTTCGGTTCCAAATCCTGAAAACTGAAAATCTAAAAGGGGGTGAATATATCGAAATATACTCAGTGAGAAAACATGCAATTATCCATATATATTTAAACATGTAAACAAATCATATTATCATAAACATATAAAAACTTGAGGCATGAGATTTGAATCTCAACTTGAACATGTAGGGATGTATCCCTTTAACTTGAACATATAGGGATATATCCCTTTAACTTGACATATAGGGTTGTATCCTTTTAACTTGAACATGAGCATACGTTAATCAAATATGAGATATAAACACATTAAAACATGCATAGATAATTAATCAACATGCATAAATTCCCTCACCTTAACCTTGTCTTGCGTGAGAAAAACTCGAAATCAAAGAACAACAGAACAACACCTAGATTCTTAATTTTGCTGCTTTGTCGAGAACTCTGCCCCCTATGCCAATTAATCCCCCTATTTATACAAGTAAATAGTGCATGATAGGATATTCATGAATAAAATAATCCCTTTTCAAGATGGACATGGACGAAAAGTAAATGATATGCTTTACTAAAAAAAACAATATATCTATTTTATTATGAAACCTATATATACTAGAAGTTTAAGTGGCATAAGAACTTTTTTTACGAACTCTAGAAGAGTTAAAATCAATTTTATTTTTATTATTTTTTTTCCTCTTAAAAATATTAGAGCTCCTGCAATTAAATTGGCCAAAAGCTATACTTAACTAAACAATGATAAGATTTGAATATTTTAAATAATATTTCAAGAGTCCCTATTGTACACAATGCTAGGGACGAAAAATCTCTCTTAACTTTTAAATCTTTTCTTTTGCTTGATCTACAAGAATAATATATAATAAAAAAAAGTTGTTAGTTAGAAATCTAAACTCCAGCTAAGAAAATAACTTATTTAAAACAATTTCTTTTAACTAGAAATTTATTTTGAGCTTGATACTAGAATAATTAATTATGAAAAAATTATAGCCCAAATAAAAAAAACGAATGTGGTCCAACTTAGCTTATAAAATTAAAGTCTAATTATGCTTACGAAAAAAAAATCGGGATGTTACAAACGCCAACGAACTCGTGCGGCTGAGGAGAAAGAGCGGTGTTTGTTGGCGGCAGGTGCGAGTCGGCGGTGACAGTGGAACGTCACCAGAACTGAGAAAGAGCGAGGAGAGAGATGGAGATGGAGATGGAGATGGTTGATGAACTTAGGTGCTGATAGAATTGTGAACATGAGGGAAGTGAGAGAGAAAGAGGAAGTGAGAGAGTAAGGAGAGGAATGAGAGGAGTTAAAGAGAAACAGATAAATAAAAGTGGGTGCTGCAATCGAGAATATAGATGGGGAAGAGAGAGAATGGACAAATTAGAGAGAGAATGAATTAATGGGGTGTTGGGCTCGAGAATTGATGGAGTGATGTTTGTTTGAATTGATCGATAAAAGAGGGAATAAGTGGGTGGGAACTGGAAGAGTACATTTAATAATATTTCGGTCGGTTCGGTTTCCGACCGAACCTATTCAGTGGAACAGGGAACCGAACCGAAAATTGATTTTTTTTTTTAATTTTTGGAACCGAACCATAAACCGATATCTTTAGAAACCGAACCGAACCGACCAAAACTTATCGGTTCGATCGGTTTTTTCGATCCGGTTCGAACCATGTACACCCCTATATATATATATATATCCTAGCCTCTATGTAAGAGCCTTTACCCAAAAGTTTTCACCCACAAATCAGAACTTTTCCAAAACTTCTTTACGTACAAATTCCGCCGCAGCAGATTTTAAGAATTGGAAACAAATTATTTCATCAACCAAATACTTATCGTGTAGCAACTCATCGGTGAGATTTTTTATCAAAGTTTTAAAGTTTGCTTTATTATAATAATTTTAGTTTCTTGTTTTTTATCAGAAAACCGTAAATCTCATAACTAGTATAGAACCTTAGTTGTTTTGAAAATAATAAACTCGAGAAGTCAGCGAAGGGGATTTTCGTGAAAAATACTTTTTGGGGATATCAATTCCCTATATTTGCTGTGTGTCAGACAAAAATTAAGAGAGAAAGAAAGAATAATAATTAAAAAGGGAGGCTATTAGTTTAATTTGATAGGATTATTATAGGGAAAAGTTATTTAATTTAGGGCAAAATGCATTTAAATTCCCCACCTTTTTTGAAATTCTGGTTTATTTCCTCATCTTTTAATTTTTCGCTTAAAATCTTCACCTTTCAATTTATCTGATTTTTCTCCCGAAAATAATTTGGGGAAAAAATTGAAGATGACATGTTCAATTGACATTGACGTGTCATTCAAAACGACGTCGTTTTAACTAAAACGATGTCGTTTTGATTTTAAGAATTAAAGAATAAAACAAATTAAATTCCACATCATCATCTTCTTCCTCTCTCTCTCATCTCTCTCTCACACCGCCCCCTTTATCTCTCCATCTCTCTCTCTCACTGCCGCTTCTCTCTCTCTCTCACCCCCCTCATCCTCTGCAAAAAATAAAAAAATACTATTGATCCTCTTTCTCATCTCACTCGCAACCATTTCACATCCATCCATTGCTAGATAAGAAATGGTGCGGCAGTTGACAGAAATGGCGACGACTCCGATTGAAACTCCGGTGGAAGGTCGACTGAAACGCGACATAGCAGAATGATGGCAGAGGTCACGACGGTGGAGAGGTTACCGGTGCAGTGAACCGCGATGGTGACGCGGCTGTGGATGGGGTGTGGTGGTGGTGGGTCTGGAGCGATGGTGAGAGAGAAGGCCGACGGTGATTCTGGACGGAGGTCATGACGGCGGTCGGAGATACGGTGGTTGTGGATCTTGAGCAGTGGTGGAAATGGTTTTGAGAGAGCAGCGTGAGAGAGAGATGTGAGAGAGAGAGAGAGAAAGGGGAAGAAAAGATGATGTGTATTTAATTTATTTTATTTTTTAATTCTTAAAATCAAAACGACGTCGTTTTGAATGCCACATCAATGTGAATTGAACATGTCATCTTCGATTTTTTCCCCAAATTATTTTTCGGGAGAAAAATCAGATAAATTGAAAGGTGAAGATTTTAGGCGAAAAATTAAAAGGTCAGGAAATAAAACAGAATTTCAAAAAATGTGGGGAATTTATATGCTTTTTGCCCTTTAATTTATATATATGTGTATACATGCACTTATATTGCCGTAAACTTATGAGAAAGAAAGAAAATGTGGAGAAAAGGTTTTAAAGAATTATTTTAAGGGTTACTTATGCATTCATTGATTTTAACCTTTGATTAATTAATGAAATAGAACTGTATGGTTCAAGGAAGGAATTAGGAAAAAGTATTTAGATGTTATAATACTTGTTTAGTATAAATATATAGGTATACATATATAAGGAGATGATCAAATAGGAACTCCTATTTATATGAGAACTAGGAACCAATCCAAGTCATTCATCCTATAAAATCTATGGATATGATTTAATCTCATAATCAAACAGTCAAACCCGCTTTTTTTTGTCAACCCCGTATTTTTTTCTTAAGTAAGGTTAGTAAGGTAATTTTCGTTGTTTCATTCAGTGCAAAAATCAAATGCATAAAATAGTGCAACGTAATGCATTAATTAGTGTAAAGTGATGCATCAATATAACATTTCCGCTGCACAATTATTTTTTATTAATGTGAAACAAATACTACCTCCGTCCCATTATTCTTGTCTCATTTCTTTTGGGCACGGATATTAAAGAGAATGATGTTTAAAGGGTAAAAAGATAGAAAGTGGTGGAGCCCATAACTTTTTGTGAGAGAAGCATATTTCCTTTTATGGAAACAAGACAAGAATAACGGGACAGCCGAAAAAGGAATACAAGACAAGAATAATGGGACGGAGGGAGTAATATTTTTTAAACGATTTATAAAGATTAAACAAATTTTGTAAGGTGTGTACTTATAGAATTAAAACATTATATATATATATATATATATATATATATTCGTAGTAGTTGCTTGATATTCTAGGCATAATTTAATGATGCATTAATACGATTTACGTGATGCATCAATAGGTAAACTTTAAATGTACACAGTAGAGAAAGACTCATTGCCACAATTAATGCATTATGTATATGGTATTTGTGCATTGCATTATTTAAATTTATGCATTACATTGTGTATTATTTAACATATAGTATAATTCATTATATCGTTATTTCGCATTATATTATTTAGATTTATGCATTAAATTATTTATTTTTTTGTCATGCAATATCATTCATTTATGCAATACGTATTCGCATTAGTATACGATATCACAATTAATTATGTAATTACGTATATTGTATTCATATTTGTTACTTGTTCTCGACACAATTTTATAATGCATTAATACGATTCACGTGATGCATCAATATAAAACTGTAAATACACAAAAAATTTGTTACTACAATTAATGCATTACGTATATTGTATTTGTGCATTATATTATTTAGATTTATGCATTACATTGTGTATTATTCACTGTCTTCTTCAATTGAAACCATAACTCATCAATTCCACCATTATCGCTCAAATTCATCTTCTTATTGCCCTCTGATCCCTGCATATGAACTTTTCACTAAATTGAAAAAGCAATTTATACGAAATAGGAATTTGTAAGATTGAAATAAGCATATTTACAGCAAAAATAGAAACAATCAATCTTCTACCATTTTGATCTTCTTTTCGTTTTTTAGAACACACTTCCTGCTACTGAGGCTGAGAAAAAAGATATTTAAAATATTCCTAAAAGTGAAAAAAGATGTTATTTGAAATACAAGAACCAGAGGAATAATAATTTGATTAAGTTTCAACTTTGAATTGATTAAGTTTCAATTTTATCGAAACTTTATCATTCCCTACATTGGTAATTATGAGAGAGAGAGAAAGAGAGAGAGAGAGAGAAGATGAGAAATGAAGGAGACATCGGCTGGAGTGGCGGTGGCGGTGGTGCTGGTGGGTGATGGTGGTGGTGGTGAAGAGAGAAAGAGAAGAATGGCAGCGACAGCGGTGGCGGTGGTGATGATGGAGGTGGTGGTGGTGGTGAAGAGAGAAAGAGAATAATGAAGGAGAGATGGAGCGCTTGAACCAGATGGAGGAAAGAAAGATGTGTTGGATTATATTTTCCCAATTTAGCCCTCCACTCATTGCTTTTGAATCCATGTCAAATTTCTAGATTTAATTTCAGCCACACATTCTTTACAAATGAATGGTGGAGATTAGTTCCTATTTCTCATATAAGAAGGAGTTCTCACCAGATCCACACCATATATATATATATATATGGAGTGGATCTGGTAAGAACACATCTTATATAAGAACGTAAGAACAATACATTTTTATTACATCGGAAATGCATAAAATGCAGAAACTAAATGCATAAATATTTTAATGCATAAATATTTTAATGCATAAATTACAATAACTTAATGCATTAACATTTAAATGCATAAATTACAGTAACTAAATGCACGATTAAATCTAGACCGTAGATCAATAAAAATCAAGGGTCCAGATTTGTTCTTATTTCTCACCTAAGACAGTGTTCTTATTTGATCCGCTCTCTCTCTCTATATATATATATATAAAAGAGGAAATGTAGTCATATGGCATTATCCCTCTAAAAAATATAATATTTGTCACAAAGTTGAAACAATACAAAATATGGCACTTTTAAATTTTTTGGACTATTTTGCCCTTACTTTCTACCAAAGCTACCTTTTTCTCTCTCTTACCACTTTTTCTCTCTCTTATATCGTCTCTCTCGGCTCACGTTTCTCAGCCTCGTTTCTCTCTCTGCTGCTCTCTCTTCCCGTCGTGAAATCTATATCTTCGCCGTGAATTCTTTCTTCCAAAGCTACCTTACAGTGGCCGGCACCGTTGGCATTTTTTTCGGCGCAATTGATGATATATTCCGGCAGCACTACTATCTCTCTGTATGGATCTATTTTTTTCCGTTCAATCTACAGTGCATGCACCACTACGACATACTGTCACCGTTGACATATTTCAGTACCGTTGGTGACATATTCCGGCACCACTACGATAGGTTTTCCGGCGGCGATGTTGATCTAATTTTTATTTTATTTTTCCGGCACCGTTGCCAATATTTTTGTTGTATTGATTGCGATGGAGGAAATTGGCTTTTGTTTGCAGTTTATTATCTTTCTTTTATGATCTATAGGATGAATAATTGAATTGATGATACATTTAGATCTAGTTTCCCGTCTGAAATTTCTGCTGGGTGTAATACACTGTTGGTACGATAAAACATTTTTTCGTACCGCGTACCAATTACGACATACTCCAATATGAATATGTAATTTCTTATATCTTATTGGTACGAATATGTGTATTCGTACCGCGTACCAATCAACCAATTGTGCCATAAGTGGGTACGAATATGTATTTTCGTACCGAGTACCAGTATAAATTGGCACTATACGAGGGTACGAATATGTATTTTCGTACCGAGTACCAGTATAACTTGTCGCTATATACGGGATGAATATGCATATTCGTACTGCTTATTGGTACGATTTTGGTAATTTTGTAACTCGATTGCCAATATTAGCAAAGCTGACTGTCTCGTAATTGTATAATGCAGGCTAGACCATCTTCTTTAGTTGTTGCCCATGGAGGAGAGTGGAATAACAACACATACAAGGGTGGAAGGAAAGACTATATCTCTATACCTCCTAGTGGTATAAGTTTCGATAATTTATTGAGTAAGCTTGAGATACAACTTAAGAAGGATAAGAGCATGTATATGTTTGATATAGATGCGTTAGTTAAGCCTCTTGTAGGTGAAATGATGAGAATGAAGATAACGGATGATTTTGAGTGGTCTTGTTTGATGGATTTATTGGAATTGCCTACTGTATATGTGACTGTTTGTAGTAGAACTAATGAGAAGGGGTATGATGTTGGTGATGATGATCAATCATTTGATGTTGGGCTTGATGATTTTTATGTTAGTCATTCCGATGATGAGGTAGATGATAGTGATGATAATGTGAATACTTGCGCTGATGATTATTGTGGTAGTGATCGATGCACTGTGCCCCCAGTAGATGTTGCTAATGAAATGAATGAAGAAAATCATGAAGAACGCAGTAAGTGGCTTGTTCCCGGTGCAACATACAAAGCATCTCTTAGCTGTGATGAATTATGTATATCGGTTGAGCGTGTCACTGGTGAACTCGTGGGTGGGGCTATGTTTTCTAATAAGAAGGCGTTGACTTTAGCCCTTGGTGTACAAATCATTGAAGTAACTCCATTCCCAACCGTCCAAAGATGAAAATCTTTGTAATATTCTGAACCATTCATAAACATCACAGCAAAAATTATTAAAACATTTATCATCTGAAAAAGCATGTGGAGTTTGTTACGGTGCGTTCTAATAAGAAGTACTATCATGTTGTTTGCAAATGCCTAGAAAGATGCGAGTTCATTCTACGAGCAACATCAGTCGGTAATGCATGGAGAATCAATAAATTCGTTCCTCACAATTGCGAGATTGATTTGAGATATCGTCCTCCTCCAAAGGTGTCCTCTAGAGTAGTAGCTGCACATTTTGTACCCAATTTGAGGGAAGAAGGTTCGGTTGTTAGGCCGAGGGATATTCAGGGACAGATGTTAAGGGAATTCGGAGTCAATGTAAAATATTCAACTGCTTTGGCTGGGAGGAATCATGCACTGAACATCACATATGGCGATGCTGACAAATCATTCCAAGTTATCTCCCAACTGCAGCTACATTGCTTGAGCTTTTAAATTATACTACATCTGGTACGCATAGTACGATATTCACATATACGAAGTATGTTTTGGTACGAATTCGTATATTCGTACTAAGCATACCAAACGTTTTTATATGATTGCATCGTATTTTTTTTTTATTTTGTAGTTGTATTTTCAGTTGCTGCCCAAGTACCTTTACATGTTACAGCTAAGGCTGGCAAAATTCCGGGTCGGGCCGGCCCGGCCCAAGCCCGCCGGGCTTTTTGGAAAAATTGGGCCGGGCCGGCTCGAAAATCCTCCGGGCCAAAAAAAAGTGAAGCCCAACCCGGCCCGGAAAACTATTTTATAGTGTAAATTTATCGGGCCGGGCCGGGTCGGCCCGAGCCCACCGGGCTTTTACCCATTCCGGGCCGGCCCGAAATTTCAGCGGGCCTAGATTTGTGGAGCTCAGCCCGGCCCAAAATCGGGCCGGGCCGGGCTGGTTTTGACAGCTCTAGTTACAACATTCAAACCCGGGCTCCATCATGGAATTACAGACAAGTCGAGACGGTTGTTTCCAAAATTGTTGTTTTGTTGTTGCTGCTTGTGTAAGAGCATTTCGTGCATGTCGTCCCGTGATTGTTATTGACGGTACACATTTGAAAGGGAAATACAAAGGCATTTTGTTTGTTGCAGCTACAAAGGATGGTAACGAACAGATAGTTCCGTTAGCTTTTGGGATTGGTGACAAAGAAAACGATTCATCGTGGACTTGGTTCCTCCAACACGTGCGACAGACATTCGGGTGCCCAGAAGAGCTCTTGATTGTTTCTGACCAGCATCTTAGCATCAAGAATGCAGTGGATCATGTGTACCCTGGGACTCCTCACGGACTTTGCTCGTTTCATATTCAGAGCAACCTCAAAAAGTGGGGTTCAGGTGTAATCGAGATATTTCAGTTTGCTGCAAATGTTTATAGGCCACAAGACTTCATGGAGCATATGCAAAATTTGAAGGAGACTGCACCTTGCGCATATGAGAAGCTTATGAGCATTGATCCTCGTAGATGGGCCCGTTCTCAGTGCCTTGTGTGGCGATATGGTTTTGGGACTTCCAACTCCGTTGAGGTTTTGAATTCTCGTCTACGATGGTGTAGAAAATTACCAATTTGTCCCCTGCTGGAGTGTGTTCGTAATATGATTCAAGAATGGTTTTTTAAGCGGCGTACCAAAGCTGGAGCTAGAACTCAAGAGTTATCGGATTATGCAACTTTGAGGTTAGGGAATGCTATTGAGGCATGGCGGGTTATGAAAGTTGAACCCATTACTGATACGATGTTTAATGTAATTTCTGGAGTCAAGAGCAATATTGTGGACATTGCTTCTATGAAGTGCTCATGTCTCGTCTTCGATCTTGACTTGATACCTTGTTCTCATGCTACAGCAGCTATAAGGTGAAGTTTATTTGTTTATACTTTTGGTACGAATATGTCTTATTTCGTAACCAGTATCCCTTGATAACGTGGTACGCCGGTACGAAATGTGTGTATGCGTACTGGATCAGTAAGTTATAACATGGGTAATCCGGTACGCAATTCATATTTTGTACCGCATATCACTTTATTTGTATGGGTTTCCGGTACGAAATTTAGATTTTCGTACCGCGTGCCACTGTGTTACAATTGATTAGTTCGTACACATCGTACCCTTCTTTTTTTAGAGGTATGACTGACTATGTTGATAACCATGTTTATTTTTTCATTCATGTGAGGCAGTCCCCATTGTCATATGTGCATCATTATTATACGACTGAGATGCTGCGGGAGATCTATGCCGATGATGTGATGCCAATCCCGGGTGAAGTTGATTGGTGTGTCCCTTCTCACATTGCTTCAAGGGTTGTTTGTACGCCCGATAATCCTAGACAAGCTGGACGACCGCGTACAAAGAGAATTTCGTCTGGAACTCATACAAAACGAAGCCGTGTTTGTTCACGATACCATCAGAGGGGTCATTATTTGAATACATGCACTACAACTGTACCGATTACTCCTGATGAAGAAGTGAGCAGCAACCAACCATGTATGAATGCACCTCGCAAAGTGAAGAAATGTGGTATTTGTGGTGTGGCGGGTCATACTCGTGCAACATGTCAAGACCCACATAGGTTTGCTTGATAATATTTGTTGTTTTTTTTTTAAAAAACTGATAATATTTCTTGTTAACACGTTTGTTATGAAACAATTCGTATTGGAGTATTTATGTTTTTTTTATTATTTTTAAGATGCATTTGAGGTACGATTAGCACGAATTGGCACAATTCGTACCCAACGTAGTGGTATGAATGTACGAATTTATGTATCTTGTTCTATTTCGTACCCTGATACAAACATATATTTGGCAAAATATACGACATAATATTGCTAAGTTTTGGTACAAAATATATTGATGTGGCAAACTCAATACTAAATATTGAGCAAATACTAACAAAATATATATACTGTAGCAAATACTGACTGCACTAAGACCTTAGCATATGTACTAATAATATATGTACTACCATATTTACTCATAATAATTGTTCACTGAGCATGTCCTAGGTCCATGGGTATTGAGAGGAGGGTGTCTTCATCTGTGCTGTGACCATAGATACTTCTAGCGATGTGTTCATGATACCTTTTAGGCCGTGGCTTCGTGGTCAGTGCGGTCACCACCTTACTATTCAAGGATATGAGGCGCTCCACACATCTCAATGCATGCAGTCCACAGGTTACGGAATCCTTCTGTTTCATGGCATGCGCCCCCTTAACTGCTGAAAACCACATCTTCCACTCCGTGTACCTTGGGTTAGCTATTGCGTTATGCTCATAGTATCCAATATTCTTCATGATTTGTGGGAATATACGTGCAACGGGCCGAAATACATGGAGTCTGTTAGCTCTGTGATGGTCATCGAATGTCCAGGATTTTGAGTCGTAAATGTCGATGTCCCCATTCTTCAGATTGACGAGCAACGTTGCCCAATGCTCGCTGAAATTGCAAACCATGACCACCTACAGTAATGAAGTATTAAGCAAAAGATAACCAGCGTACAACTTATAGATGGTACGAATGGCACGAAATGCAAAATTTCGCTCCATGCGTACCCCGTATTGGATTGGTTAGTGGGTACGAATTTTTGATTTTTGTACCAATTGTACCAGTTTAGAGTGGTACTCCGGTACGAACACATAAGGTGCAATAGGTACGAATTGTATGTATTCATACCAAGCGTACCAGAGCAATCTGGAAAAACATGTACGAACAAACACTAATTCTTACCCTGGTGCAGTAATTCCACTTCTTCACGTTTTCTCCCCACTCCGGCAGGAGCCCCACTGCAAACTTGCTCAACCTTTCAAGGTCGTCGTGCGGAACAATCTTCTCGGCTGAGGGGTCAAATGTGTCTCCTTGTTGATAATTTCCATGCAACGAGGTCCATACATCATCAATTGCATCCTAATAATATATAATAAACCACAAAAATTACGATCAACATATTTTGTGAATTAAAATATTATTGGAATTAGAGAATTACCATGAACATAGTTCCCGTCACAGCAATAGTTTTGTCAACCTCTTCCAAACCAGCATCAGTGGGGCGGGTTTCTAGTATGCTGAGGTAGGCATCTATGTGTTCGTTGCAGATTTGTTTTGTAACATCAATTATTTCATCAAAAAAATCTTTACCGACAGCCCATGGAATACCAACGTTCCTTCTACAAAACATATTATAAAGGAATTTTGCATCAATTTTGTGTTATTATATAATTTATAGATAGGAAAATGAGTTGAACTTACAATCTTGGGTTGTCTGCTGCCATAAAAATATCGAAGTTATCGCGCCCTGCCCTGATGTCGTTATGGAGGTATGGACTCCGATACGATGGTGCAGGATACCTCATCCTTACCGGCCTGTCATTGACATTCAGATTTGCGTTTTCGTTTACAGCCGCCTTCATTGATTGGTTCGCTGGTGTACAACAGACCAATGTAGATTCCGGTTGCGTGCTCCAAGACTGCGTTCCACCACCCCACTCAGCCTTGAGGGTTCCTTGCGTCCAGTATAGTTCTTGCACATATGTAGTGGGGGAATTCGCTGCAATGGCCTGATCAGTAGTAATGGCACGAATTAGCATTTTCGTACACGGGGTAACATGTATATCCGGTACGAATTATATGTATTCGTACCACGAGTACTCATTATCTGGTACGAATTAAATGTATTCGTACCACGAGTACCCAAAACCTTTTTTTTATGAATATAATGTATTCGTACAGAACCTAACGTCGGTGCTCATGGTACAAAATACACCAAGCACTTCGTAGTAACAATGCGCTAGTCGTACAGAGAAACGGTACGCGTGGTACGATTTACTATAATTCGTACCATATGCATCAGAGGTATGAATGGTACGAAATATTATTTAGTAACATTTCATAATGCAAAATATATTAAAATAATAATATCCCCAAACACCAAATGCATAAATTAGGACAAGACAATAATATAAAATTGTTTATAAAAAAAGTCATCGAAACTAAAAACATAAATAATTGTTTGATACACAAGATCCCCAAACACCAATTGCATGCCTGCATGCACACGAATGCATACCAATGTATGCCTAATCCTCCTCATGAATGCCTTGCAGTACCTTATCATTATTAAAGCTCTGGAGGACGAAATCAACAATATCTCTCGGTGATTGATGCTCGGGGTGATCTGATGTTGTTGTTGCTGCTGTTGATGTTGGTTCTTGTGCGGTTGCTGTTGTTGCTCCTGCTACTGTTGCTGATGCTGGGGTCATGTCCTCCACAAGATCGGGCTGCATTGGAAGCGGTGTTGCTGCTGCTCCTGCTGCCTGTTGCTCTCTCTGGTCAAACACCATGTGGTGCGCATCCATGTGCACATCGGCTTCTACGAGCTTGTTCAAAACATAGTCTCCAACATCATGGACAAGCTTCTTGTGATGAATTTGGAGAAGACCCTCTATCTCCTTCAAAAGGGATGCCCTCTCTCTTTCTTCAGCAGGCGGGATGTTGGTAGCAGTGGCAGAAGTACTGGGGGCTCTAGAAGTAGTGGCAGTATTGGCAGCAGCGACAGGTGCTGTGGTGGCAGTATT
Organism: Agastache rugosa; assembly: GCA_031470985.1. NCBI lineage: Eukaryota > Viridiplantae > Streptophyta > Magnoliopsida > Lamiales > Lamiaceae > Agastache > Agastache rugosa. Next base: position 7,978,591 of record CM062603.1, read on the forward strand.
TGCAGCAGCGGAAATAATGGCAGCAGTAGGGGCCACACACTCATCTCGCTTCCGCTTCTTCGTATCATTTGGATCATACTGGAAGGCGAAGGGCATGCCTTCCGGATCTTCCTGAAGTGACCTCCAGTACTCCTTGCTTAATTCCTTGTTGTATGGTGCAAGCACATGGGTAATTTCCTACGACAGAATTGAATTAGATGGATTAATTTTATTGGTACGCATGGTACGAAATAATATAATTCGCACCCGGCGTATAGAGTGACACGGTACGAAGTTCAATTTTGTACCAAAAATCTTATACGATTTCAAGAAATCGTACAACATGTGGTACGATTTCATAAATTCGTACCGATATTTTATGTCACGAATTTACTATTGCATTCTAAAGATAACAGTCATAGTTACCTTTCTATCTATGTCTGTCGGGAAGTCATTATCTTTCGAATATGTAAACCTAAAAAATCGAGGCCTCTTTCGCTGCGGCATCCTCCCTCTAATGCTCCTACCAACAGCTGGCACATCACAATGTATCCAAGCCTGTAAAAACACAAAGTTAAATTAACAATTTCGTACAACACTGGTATGAATATAGATATATTTCGTACCAAAAGCACCGAGTACTGGAAGGTGAAAACTTACCAAAAAAGCAATTGTGTTTCCTTTAGATGATAGCTTACTTTGGTAGCATTCCTAGCCGCCTTTGGGACCTTCCTGATGGATTCACAGGTTATCTGGTACGATATACTCCCCCATGGAAATTGCTCTCAGGCTTCTTCATCCTCTAACAACACCCAGAGCCATGTTGGAATTTTATTCTGGGCTTGTTCATAGCCGAGAACATAAGACGTGGCAAGCAACAACTTGGACAACTTCACGTAGTCTGCTTCACTTGCTCGTACCACCTGATCGTCAATCTCAAATCTTTTATTTATGAACAGATTGCGTACGTCGGCGGGGGTGCAGGGATCTTTGTTGCCGAAGAGCCTCATGTACACGGAATCCTCAGGGATATCATGCGTTGTGTATGGATTGAACGCCGCTGGCCCGAAACGAAGTCCACTAACCAAGGCGTACTCAACTCGTGAAAAATGCAAAACCTTATCGTGCACCTTAAACCAAAGTGCAGTCGGGTCAGGATCTGGCTTCGGTTCAACCTGGTGACAGATCATGTAGTGCAGCGCCTTGCCTGACCGGGTGTTATAGTCCGGTAGTCCGGTAGGCTCATGAAGCAGAACGACCAAATGTATCCAAAACTGCTCATATATCACCAATTATGGATTCGTATCCAGTAGTCATCACCTTTTGTTTTTTGTCAGCCAGACCCTTCCTCTTGTACGTCCAAGCAACCTTAAACAAAGAATAGACATATCAGTATGTGTCACAGAGCAAAAAACAGTACGAATGGTTCGAAATGTCAAATTTCGTACCATGGAGAAAGGTTACACTGGTACGAAATAGTTATTTCGTACCTAATTACCACAAATCGTACCGATTACCAAGCTTAGAAAACCCCAGATCAAATATTTCACCAAGTAAACTCATTAAAATTAGATACGAAATAGTTATTTCGTACCTCATTAGCACAAATCGTACTGATTACCAAACATAGAAAACCCCAGATCAAGCATTTCACCAAGTAAACTCATTAAAATTAGGTACGAAATAGTTATTTCGTACCTAATTAGCACAAATAGTACTGATAACCAAGCACATAAAACCCTAGATCAAGCATTTAACCAAGTAATCTTAATAAAATGTCTAAATGCCTAAATCTTACATATGCATACAGAAATCCCAATATCAAGGGACGCGAGTACGATTTTTACAAATCGTACCAATAACCAAGCACGAAAAAACCCAAACCAAGCAAATCGCCCAAAATATTACTTATTGATACAGAAATCAAGCACGAACACATGCAAAGTACGAAAACATACAAAATACCAGAAATAAATCGTATCAAACCCGCGAAATCTAGAAATTCAAAAAAAATGATGAAGAGATCTACAACAAATCTACAAGGAATCGATGAAAACTCACTAGCATTTCACCGTACGGGTCGCTGATTTCTGGTTCCTGTTGATTGCGGTGGTCGACATCACCACATCAGACCGAGCGGTGAGTTGCCGCCTGAATGCTCCTCCGTCGCCATTGTTTCCGGTGAAAAGTTGAGTTGCAGTGGTGATTGTTTTTGTGCAGGCGGCGGTTTGAGTTGGACGACGATTATCGCGTCGCTGTGGCTTGGTCAACAGTTGATGGAGGCGGCGGTTGCAGTGCTGCGACTGATGGTGAGCGGTGGAGTTTCGCAGTGGCTTGGCGGGGCGGCGGAGTTTTTTGGTAGAGAATGTGAGAGGTTGGGTGTGAGAGAGAGAAGAAGAAGAGATGAGAGAGAAGAATGTGAGGAGCCATTTCAGCAGAGAGAGAAAATGAAAATGAAAATGGGTAAAAAGTGATTTTGACCTTTCACATGTAGTAGGGGTATAATGGTCCGAATTTTCTCAAAAGTGCCATATTTTGTATTTTTTCAACTTTATGACAAATATTGTGTTTTTTAGAGGGATAATGCCATATCATGAGTTCCCTCAATATATAAACAGAGTTTCCAATTGCAAATCAATTGAATGACAATTTTGTGAATTATATAAACTTCAAGGTCACAAATTCTGCAAAATTTTCTGTATATTAATTAAAAGGGTTAATTATACTTTATGACATGACTTTTCACTCAATAGTTACCTTATGGTCTGACCTTTCAAAATATATAAATTTGGCCTGACCTTTGCACCACTATGACATTTATGACACTTGAGCAAAAATCCAGCAACGGAATGATGAATAGGATGATCGGACGATGACATGGAAAATAAAAAATAAAAATTGAATTCCATCTCAACTCTCCATCTTCCACCTCAACTCCCCCCCTCTCTCTCTCGACACCTCAAACCCCTCTTTCCCTCTCTCTTTTCTACTACCACCACCATCAAACTGAAACCCAGATAAATCAACATCTCCGCGACTCCGCCCCACCCGTCGCACCACTGCCGCTGCCGCCGCCTACCATCTATAAGAAAAAAATCTCGCTCGCACCAAAAAAAAAAGAAGCTAAAATAAGCTATTTGAAGAAACAAATCACCGATTGAAATGGAGGCAGCAGAAGAAGCAAATCAATTATTGAAAGATCATGCCGCCGTGGCTGGAAGATGTCGACCTCGAGAACTGTGCGCTGTCGCCGGCGCATAGTTCTAGCGAAGATTTCGCGTCGACGACAGCCAAAAGATGAAGGTGTGGATGTTGCTTCCGACGAGCATTCGTTTCTTTCTTATTTGCTTTGGATTATTATCTTAGATTTTGGAGTGTCACAGAACTTGGAGCCTTGGCATGCAGAGGATGATGTGTGCTATTTAAATTATTTTCTTCTTTTCTTGATTATTTTTTTTCCTTATAGATGGTAGGCGGCGGCGGCGCGACGACTGGGACGGAGAAAGTTGATTAATCTGGGTTTCAGTTTTGGTGGTGGTGCTAGCAGCAGAGAGAGAGGGGGGAAAAGAGGGGTTTGAGGTGTCGATTGAGAGAGAGAGAGAGGGGGTAGAGAGGGTGGTGATGAGGTGGAAGAGAGAGAGTTTAAATTGATTTTAATTTTAATTTTTTATTCTCCACGTCATCATCCGATCATCCTATTCATCATTCCGTTGTCGGAATTTTGCTCCATTGGCATAAGTGTCACAGTGGTGCAAAGATCAGGCCAAATTTGTATATTTCGAAAGTTCAGGCCATAAAGTAACTATGGAGTGAAAGGTCGGGCCATAAAGTATAATTAATCCTAATTAAAATAAAAAATACAGTTACTTTCAACATCAGTTTTTTACACAAGATGCAATACGGCTTTCTCAGAATTCTCCATTTTCTCACAACTCTCAAAACAGTTTCCAATATTAATTCATTCTTTAAATCCTGCTCCTTCATGAAATTATGAATATTATTTCTGGATCTCTTCCCAACATATCAGAACTCAACGAAAAATACCAGCGAAATTCGCGATCCAGTCGTCGGGCAAGACCTCAATTTCAGATTTTTAGATTTTAATTTGTTGCAGGGAATAATTTTTCTTCCTCTTCTGCACTTTTATCTCACAATTTTTCTCTTCAAATAAGATTAATATGATTAATGGTAAGATCATATGTTTATAAGAATATTTGTGGTACCAGTCTAATAATTGCAATCATTAATTTTGCGGTGTTACCGTGATAACAAAGAAAAAAAAAAAAAAAAAATATGGGGTTAAGTTGTACTATTAAAGTTACAGTAAATGATACGTCAATTCATGTGTGAACCATTTCTACTCAAATATGCTTGATTATATTTACTAAATTTTCTCGAAAAAATCTACAACTGACACGATCTTTCCCCACCTTTGTTGTCTGAGCAAATGGATTTATGAAATGGTGAAATAAAAAGTTCAAAACATGTGTTCTAATCTGTCTCTAAACTAAAAAAATAAACATCATTCTAAAAATTAAAAATTCAACCTACATTATTTTTCGTTTAAAACTATTAAATTTATTTTTAATCTAAAAATATTTTAAAAATTAGATATTTGTGTTTTGAAATTTTAATTACTATTATTTTGACTAATGCTATTCAATTATTTTGTTATTCCCTTAAGATCTATTTAAACTATTAACTCATTCTTATCTTTAATATAAAATATTTGATTATTTGAACTTATGACATATGTTCTTTCCATGCATCGCATGGAGGGTAAAAACTAGTAATTGAGTTAAATCTGTTTAATGGCATTGGCGGTGTGTTGATAATTTTCAAATTTCGGCGAACACTGATTTTCGATAAAAAAAAAATTCGAAGCGAAAATTGAAATGAAGCACATATATAACTATGATTCCGACCTAATTAAATATTCTTTTTATTATTTTTACAAGAACCGAGAAAATTTCAAGTTTTTTGTCAATAACCGTTAATGATTTTGTTTGGGGGGCTAAAAATATTCGATTTTATACCAATATCGTAAAATTGAATGTTTTTCCGTTATACAATTCCGTTGTTTTATTTAATTTAATTTGTTGTTCGGTTTGTACGTGCGCTGATGCTGCTTGCAGCCAAACGCATAAAAACTCGAAGATTACTATTACCAGATGAGATATATAATTGTGAATTATTTAAGTTGAGAACGTAGGAAATTTGTAGAGGGAGAGTGGGAAAGAGGAGAAACGTTAATGGATTTATATAAAAAATTTATTTAAAAACTAGTTCACGTCAATACGAGAGACATAAAATACAAGATTGTATATCATATTTGAGTAGCATCCCAATAATATTTTAGTGTCAAGTTTTTTCTGGGGTCATTGTTGTCTCCCGAAAAATAGATGCCATCATGTCTGGCTACCCAATTACATTTTTTATTGCAATATGGCCTTATGTGATCAACATTGAAAACATCAAATGCCTTTGAAACTGTTGTGCCCCACCATAAATGACAGAAGAAAAGAGTCGTTTCAAAATAATTAACACAAAAACTCCAATGATAATCACCATGCGTGGGAAGATCGTGATATCCCAAATCGTCATCGCCAGACGCACAATGCAATCGCAATGGAAGAGAGGAGTTTGGAGGACGGGTGTTTGAAGGAAGATCATTAATAATGTGAACCTCATAAGGACTGTAGAACAAACATTTTTTTTTCTCGATAGCAAAAGTGTGAGAAATACCAATAACCATAAAAATAAGAAATATGACCGTTTTCATCTTCATATCTTTCATAATTTTTAAACAAGAAGGAAAAACTTAATATTATGGATGAAGGTTTTTGGTATTATTTTGGAACTATATATATCAATTAGAATAAAAGACCATCAGAATTTGATGCAGTTGATAAGTTGAGAGTTTCTTGAATATAAAAATTGTTCTTGTAATATGTCCTGTCGAATATTAGACCAATTGATATTATATTAAAAGGTGTTTTGACTTTTGAGTATCTCATTATTCGATATATATTCACATATATTCATCTCGCAAACACTACCAATAAGGATGCATATGATATAGAAATGAAATGTGCAAATTTACAATCTAATTTATATATGTATATTAATAATTCTATAATGGTCGAGTAAATATGTACACACAGTAATTATTAATAATCATTTTAAGGATTGAGAATCTGGTTGGTGAAAATAGAAATAGATTTTCAAACCTAAGAATAAACAGATTCACATAATTTGAAATCTGGATTCATGATAATTGATGTTAGATTCGGAGTCCTTTCAATTGTTGTAACTATTATATTTATCGATGGTTGTAAGGATAAAAAAAAAATTGTGTTTTTTTCTTTCTTTTCAAGACCTAATTCAATTTGAAGATGCTCAAGTGGGACCACTACACCATCACACAGGTGGGACCACTATATTACCAAATAAGGTGGAAATAAAACTACACCACAATTAGAGCTGTCAAATTCAGCCCGGCCCGGCCCGACGGGCCGGGCTGGGCTCCAAAAATTCAGGCCCGGTGAAATTTCGGGCCGGGCCGGGCCGGGCCGGAACGGGGAAAAGCCCGGTGGGCTCGGACCGGCCCGGTAAATTTACACTATAAAGGGGGGTTTCCGGGCCGGGTTGGGCTTCACATTTCTTGGTCCGGAGGATTTCCGGGCCGGGCCGGCCCGGCCCGATTTTTCCAAAAAACCCGGCGGGCTCGGGCCAGGCCGGGCCGGCCCGGAAAATTGCCAGCTCTAACCACAATGCAGGCGGGATGGAACCCAACAAAACCTTTCACTAAGGAGAGACTTGTGGTGCTTCACCTAGCCACTTGAGTTAAACCTCATCTGCCTAGTTACAAGTACAAATTACAATCATAATATATATATATATATATATATAGGGGATGGTTATAATAGAAAAATATTCTCATGTGTTAACTAGAATTGAATATAGACCATAGATTTGAAAGATTTGGAGGGTGGTGATAAATTCAAAATTAATATTTAATTACCGTATATAATATTAAAAGGGTTTAATGGTAACAAGACCCATATATATATTTACAAGATTTCCGAGAAATATCAATAATTATCCTTACAAGATTTGAGGAGGAATATTATATCAATAATTAAATTGTTTAAATAAATATTTGAACACGGATACATATTAAACTACTGGTTTGGCACACATTTAATTAATTTCACCGTGGGATTTTTTCAATAATTATTAATTTATATTATTGCTTTCTAGGTAATGTAATAATGCATATGATTTATTGTTTTTAATGCTTATTATCTTATTGTTTTCTTTACTTAATCTTATTGTATTTTTTGGTATTAACTATTGCATTTTAATTGATATATTGATGCATATTACGTGTATTATTTCAATAATTATTTATTTATATCATTGCTTTCTAGTTAATGTTTTAATGCATATTATTTATTGCTATCTTATTGTTTTCTTTACTTGATCTTATTATTTTTTTTTGGTATTAACTATTGTATTTTAATTGATATATTGATGCATATTATTATTTCAATAATTATTTATTTATAGTGATTGGTATTAACTTCTTTTCCTGCTCTAAAAATGCAAAAAAAAAAAACCATACAAAATTGATATAAGAAAAACTGAAAGGAATATGCCTTGAGGGTGGATTATAAAAAACCGTGTAAACATATATGAGTAAAACCGTCACATTCATATCCCACAAATTAAGGAACTAATTATTTACAGATTATGGTTAAAATACATATTTAACCTTGATATATTAATTTAAGTAAAAATAATACTAAAAATCATCCCATTAATCTAGTCCACTTAATTAACAAAACCAACGTCTGAGATTTATTTATAGTTAACACACATGAATTTATTTCTATTTGATCTCTTCCCTATATATATATATATATATATATATTTGAAAACTATAATCATACTAATTGATACTATTAAGCTCAACTAATATTCCATGTGGAGTGGAATTTTATTCACCTTATCATATTAAAAAATAATTTATACGTATTTGGTCATACTCAGAATTTATCGACATTAGAGTCTTAGCACTTTTTTTACACTACGATTATACGATACTTAGTTGACATTCTTAAAAAATATCTATTGACATATGAGTTCAAAACATCCTATCATTGGCAAACATGATTCTAACCAACAAACACAGATCTGGTTCATTAAATAGGATTAATTGTCAAGTAAAAAAAATGGATTAATTGTAATCTTGATATAATTTATAGAGCTTGACTAGGGAATGAAATTACATCAATCTGTAACATTCACCATTTTATTTGTTGTGATAATAGCAAATATTGCGTGTTCTTCGATCATTTATAGACATCAGCAAGACAATCAGAAAGTAAATAAATATCAACGAATTAAACCGAATAACTCAATTCAATCTAGCATTTGCCCTATCCAAGATAACTAGAAAAAATGTGTAGACTTTAAATTGCTTCACTCTACTAGTTTATCTAGGGTAGTGATAATGGGACATAATATCCTAGACATAATAGGGGTATATTAGTAAACTTGTAATTTCTAATTAATTAATTGAATTAATAGCATTTTGCAATTACTCCATTGTCCTTAGCACTAATTAAGGGATATATTACATGATTGATTTCAAATTTGGAAAATCAAATCATATCTAGATATTCTATAATTAATTTCAAACATATCCATAATTATTTCGTAAAATCATACTACAATGAAGCAATTAAATCAAAATAAAATCATTCATATTAATCTTGATGCAATTTCGATTTTTTTATGTATTATTCAAATTAATAAAATAAAAAATAAAAAAATAGGAAACCAACTACTATGAATTAACCTTAAAAAGATTGATATTCTTTATTAAAAAAATCGAAAGAAAGTATGAAAAAATCAACAGTAAAAAATTACACACTAAAAACTAACAAATGATAAAAAAAATATTAATCTTGATGCAATTTCGCTTTTTATGTATTATTCGAATTAATTACTTATTTTATTTTTTAAAAATAAAAAATAGGAAACCAACTACAATGAAATAACCGTAAAAAGATTGATATTCTTTAATAAAAAAATCGAAAGAAAGTATGAAAAAATCGAAAGAAAAAAAATACACACTAAAAATTAACAAATGATAAAAAAAAATATCGCTACAAAACTGCTATAATTATTCTAAAAAATTATAAGTATATAATATATAAATAATAAAAGAATAAATAAACATGACATGACATAATTCTCAATTGTTTTTTGCTTGTAATGATTATACTTAGTGTTTCATGCAATATTCTCCAAATGCATTGTCAATGCACAGTGCCAGGACCCTGTGCGTCCCATGACACACGGCGCCACAATGCCACGACACACGGCGCCTCGGCCATGTGCGCCCCGACCCCGTGCGCGCCAAGGCACACAACACCCCATCCCCATGCACGCCACCACACACGTATCCCCGGCCCCCCATCTCCAACACGACACATGGCGCCCCATCCCCTTGCATGGCACCACACACGGCGCCCCGGCCCCCATCTCCAACACGACACATGGCGCCTCATCCCCGTGCACGCCAGAAAATATGGCGCTCTGGCCCCGTCTCTACCGATTAACTTTATTATAAGTAAATTGAAAAAATTATATATGAAACTGTAACCGATTAACCACACCACTACTTTATAATTATTTATTTTTCTAAATGTTTATTTATAATATATTAGTTCAATTTATTTATAATAAAGTTAATACTATCTTAATACTATCTATATCAACTGCTCACCATTTAAATTCTCATCGATTAACCTTCCGATAAGTTAATTGATCATATACTACAACAAATTCTCATTGAGTAACAATATTATTAGTGGATCCATCATTCTCACCGATTAACTAACTACTATATTACAAGTGAATTGAGCTTATACTAGAGCAACTTCTCACTGATAAACTATATTGTTAATGAAATGATCAAATTTTCACCGATTAACATTCTGATGAGTTAATTGATCACATACTACATCAAATTCTCGTTGATTAACAATATTATTAGTGGATCCATCAAATTCTCACCGATTAACTATATTACAAGTGAATTGAGCTTATACTAGAGCAACTTCTCACTAATAAACTATATTGTTAGTGATCAAATGATCAAATTTTCACCGATTAACATTCTGATGAGTTAATTGATCATATACTACATCAAATTCTCGTTGATTAACAATATTATTAGTGGATCCATCAAATTCTCACCGATTAACCATATTACAAGTGAATTGAGCTTATACTAGATCAACTTCTCACCAATAAACTATATTGTTAGTGAAATGATCAAATTTTCACCGATTAATCTTATGATAAGTTAATTGATCATATACTACAACAAATTTTCACCACTTCAATATAAAATAAGTGAATTTAATCTATTATTTAAATTTAAAAGGAATTGATTTTTCTAAGTGAATTTTATCTATTAGTTTACTTTTATAATTTTTTAATTATATCGTCACTCAATCCTATATTTAAGTATAATTACTTGTCAAAATATTTCGTGGGCTTCCACTTACCTCAGTGGCAAAGTATTCTATGTTATGATTTGATGTCTCGAGTTCGAAAAATGCTTATAATGCTTATTGAACTCGAAAAATGCTTATCATCTAAAAATGCTTATTTAAAGATATTATGAGAATAATAATAGATATGAAAATATATCTCTCAGAAATAATTAAAGATATCAAAAGATAAAAGTTATTTTATCCTAAGATTTGAAATCACAAATATTTTTATGTAATATATTATACAATAATTTTCATATTAAATTCCTACAATCTCGAAATATTTTTTTTTCCAAGCTCAAAATATAATAATCATATTAAAGCACAATATTATTAAATAAAATATACGTATAGGCTAATTAAATATATTGGCTTTATAGTGTCATTTACAGAAAATATAGTGTATTATATTGAATTATAATTTTTTTCGTTTAAAACAAATATATATTTATATAAAAAAATATAGATAAACATAAGGAGGAAAAAGATAATGAATATGAAAAATGATAAATCAATAACTCTAATAAATCAATAAATCGAAAAAAAGGAAACAAGATTATGTCAATTTGGAAGCTTATTTGGTTACCTAATTTAATTAAGATTATGATGATAATTAAAACATTTCAAAATTACATAAGGGTAAATTAGAGAAATGTGTAAACCAGAAAACCGAAAATGAAGGAATCGATTTTGAGAAAACCTATTTTTAAAATATATGAGCAAAATAAACCGATTATGCCTAGGACATGATGTCAAATTATCATTTCCCTTTTATCTATTAGTACAAAATAATATAGTGTGTCAAGATTTTGTCTCTTTCTACAAATTCCTGTGTAGAGAATGTTCGATTTCTTCTTTTGCTATTTATTGTCCATCTTTTCATATATGTACGACTCCTTTTTAATGTCTGTCATTTTCTTGTCCATCTATTCAGATATTTTACATAAATAAATTAATTAAAAACATCGTCAACAAACAAAAATATCATTCTTGAACTAAATGGAATTGTATACATACCACACCCTCCTCTCATTCTTATACTCAATACCGAATACTAAATAGAACAAATTACAATTTACTTGTCAAACTATTCGACTTTTTATCAATCTAAATGAATTTCAATTAAATGCATAAACTATCAATATGTTTACAATTGACGACCGTGCAAAACTAAAATGAATCTAAAACTTTGAACTGAACCTACCAATTTATAGTTCAGATAGAAGGCCCTAAATGGAGATATATTTCAATTTAATTCGAAATTTCATTTTCAATTTTTATTTTAGTTAAAAAATCGAATCAAATTGAATTTCACTTATTTTAAATTACTTATTTGGTTCAATTTAGTGTGAAAATTCTTTACACCGAATTGAACAAATCAAATGCACACCATTCATAGAAATATGAATGATTTCACTCGTTAGTATGGAATGAGTGAGAGAATACGATAATACACAATCGACACTCGATGCTTATGGTACATTGACTAACTCGATCTCACACATGGTATGGTTCGAATCCATTATCTATCGGTCAAAAGCTCTCCTTTATTTATCACTATCTCATTATTATTACTAACAATAAATATTTAATGGTATTCATCGTCGATAGTGTTTAGATAACCCTTCAACAATAAATTACTTAATATTAATATTTTCTATCACGTTTAAGAGTTGAATGAGAGAGAATCTCATTGACCAAAAGTTAAAAACATTATATATATATATATATATATATATATTCAAGTAATGTTTTACAATATAAAATCTATTACTAATACGAAAAAAAGCTGCCCCCAAAATTTAAATTTGAAAAATACTTAATGAATGAATATGCGTCCTAATTCCTAATTATATGTGAACAACATCACAACTTCTAAATAAAATATGTTTTTTTAAAAGGTATACACATAAATCAAAACATAAGTTATTTCACGTCGAATCTCGACTGACTACTTACTAGTAACAATTTTAATAAAAAATGATACTTTTTCATAGAAAAGTACCTTTGTAAATTAATTACTTTTGTGTCAAGAAAAATAAAACTATTATATCAAAATATTTCTTATTGTATACTTATTATCGAAATTAAGAGTAACTAATTTTAATTAAGATTTATTAACTCAAATTAGGATTTATTCATCTCCGATTAGGATTTATTCATCTCTAATTAGGATTTGTTAATTATAATTAAAATTTATTATTTTCAATTAAAATCTATTAATTTAATATTTATATGTAATTTAACATTAATTAATTAAGATTTAAAAAATAATAAACTTTATAAAGAGGTGGGACCACCTCTAAAATTAGATATTGAGTTGAATCCAAATATTGCCGTCTAACTAAAGTTGACTCTCGTAAGAAGGTTTGATACAAATCTTGGTTCATCCAAAATGCCCCCTCAATTGACATCATAATCAAATTGTAGGTTTCAATAAATCGAATATTTTCGAAAACGCAGCGACAATCCCACAACCTTCGTCACATGGCCGCCGCCGATGAACGCCATCAGTCCCGAGAAAAGCCGCTGCTTATCCTCCACCGGCTCCCGAGTTTCAAGCTTTCATTTTTCCCTCGCCTCCGCGCCGGATACACCGTACTTGACCCGAACGAGGACCCATCACCCGACCCGTCGTTCAAGGCCGCGCGCCTTATGCTGTGCGTGGGGCCCACGCCAGTCACCGCCGACGTCCTCGACAGGTACCCCGCCGTCGAATGCGTGATCGGCTCCAGCGCCGGCCTCAACCACTTTGACCTCGCCGCCTGCCGCCGCCGTGGAGTCCGCGTCACCTGCGCCGGAGATTCTTTCTCCGATGATGTGGCGGATTACGGCGTCGGGCTGGCCATTGATGTTCTGAGACGGGTCTCCGCTGCTGATCGGTTTGTACGGGCCGGGTCTTGGCCCGTACAGAAAGAGTATGCTCTGGGTTCGAAGGTATGTTTCCCAATTATTCTTTGTTAATTTCTTTTTATTTTTCGTTTATATTTACTATTAGAAAAATAATACGTAAAATTTTGTTATAATGATGTGCAGTTAATTAAACAAACGACGTGGATTAGGCTTTTGTGTTTTTGGTTAAACGAAAGAAATAAAAGTTTGAGGTTTGGAAATTGGAATTGATAATTAAGTAAAACATAAGTAATAAGCTTAAAGTTAAGGAAAAAGACAGTTAAAAGAATTATGTGTAGCTAAAAAGTCCAAAGCATTCCCTTTCAAAAAAAAAAAAAAAAGTCCAAAGCATTCATCAAAAGTAGTCCACAACAAGTCAACAACAATTGCAAGTACGGATGTGAGGTTGAATTTATGTTTGACCGTTTCAGAAATAGTATGGTTTGATTAAGAAGATCATACATCTCAATCACAACAGTTTTTTTTAGGGCGGTTTATTAAATATCCAAATAATTACGAATCTAAGACTTTCTGAAGGACAAAATTAGTAAAATGTGCGCATATTGCAACCACATAAACCCAACAGATAGGGAGAAAATAAATTAGAATAGTAAAAATAATAAGATCCCACAACTCGTGAAGAGCCAAGTCTTGATTATCTTGTTACTAGACATAAAACTTTGAGCAAATTGTATTTAAATTTCCGACCTTTTTTGAAGTTTTGTTTTAAATTTTAATCTTTTAATTTTTCGCCTAAAATCTCCACTTTTCAATTTGTTTGATTTTTCTCCGGCGTTCAAATTTTTTCCCAAAATTGAAGTTGAGTTGGACGTCGGAAATGCTTACATGGCAAATCGCCCCGACTAAACAAACGATGTAGTTTCAAGAATCTGAAAACGTCATCGTTTCTCATGTCTAACAAATACTTATATTCAAAAGATTAGAACATAGATCGATTCTAGCCCAGAATTTTCTCATCTTTTCCCCTCTTTTACTCCCTCCTTCATCGTCCGTAACTATTGAGAAATAACTGATAAATCACTGATTTAATTTGTGGGAACCCTTGAGAATTTTCTGTTTTAATTGCACCGGAATTCTTAAAAGCCGGAAGAAAAATCAAACAAATTGAAAGGTGGAGATTTTACGCGAAAAAATAGAAGGATAGAAAATAAAACAGAATTTCAAAAAAGGTCGGGAATTTAAATGTAATTTACCCTAAAAATTTCATGATGGAATTGGAACATAAATATATGAAAGAAAACAAGAAAGATTATGTTCGGAAGATTTCAAAGAGGAAGAAAAAAAATATAGAAATTGAATGTATGTATGTGTCTAGAATTCTATACATGTCCAAAATGGCGAGGTATTATACTTCCAAAATGTCTGCATTGAGAAATTACAATTTGCAACATTTATTGATACATCCATCTTGAATTTTTTACTACCCAAATGAATAGTGACAGTAGGACAAATTTCCTCATAACATTCCATCTCATATTCATATTGCGAGAAATTTCATAGATCATACAAAGTTCAAATGATGATTAGGTGAGTGGAAAACGAGTTGGAATAGTGGGACTAGGAAGCATCGGCTCGAATGTCGCCAAGAGATTCGAGGCATTCGGCTGCAGCATCGCCTACACCTCAACAAACAAGAAGCCAAACCTTTCTTACACTTACTACGCCAATGTAGCTGATCTAGCATCCACCAGCGACATATTGGTTCTCTGCTGCGCTCTCACAAACGAGACGCGCCATCTGATCAATGAGGACGTTATGGCAGCGCTAGGAAAGTCAGGCATAATCGTGAACATAGGGCGTGGGGCGCTTGTTGATGAGAAGGCCTTGGTTCGCATGTTGGTGAGAGGTGAGATCGGTGGTGCTGGTTTGGATGTGTTCGAGAACGAGCCTCGTGTTCCAGAAGAGCTGTTCGCGTTGGATAATGTCGTCTTATCTCCGCATCATGCTGTCCTAACTCCGGAATCGATGGGAGCCATTGAGGATCTCATCTTTGCCAACATTGAAGCTTTCTTTTCGAATGAGCCTTTGCAGGCTGAGGTCGACCTTAATTTATGAGATGGTATTTATCATATATGTATGTCCCAATTGAACTTGGAATAAATCTCTCACGCAGATAGCGAGCTTGATTAATTTTATGGGAGTAAATTATGTATTAGAATTGATGAAAAAGTTATCATGATCTTGCATCAAAATTATGATGCATTTTTGTGATTTGGATGCTTATGTGTATACAATGGGTTGTGTGACCTCGTATATTAATTGTTTCAATACAATGTGAGTGTATGATATTGGAAGAAAACTTGAAGAAATTATTTTAATGGCAGTCACTGTAATTTGCAGAGACAACTTTGGTTGTATTTCCATTTCTTAAACGAAGGTTGTGTAATAGTATATATGAATAAATCTAGTCTGGATCTTGAATAAATGAATGATCAAGATTGAATATCAGTCAGATAATGAATTAAATGTACTATTTAATGCACCGTCACGTAGATGGAATAAGTGCAATACTTTAATGCACCCCTTAATTTGGACGGTAGATCATATAAAATTAACAATCCAATTTTTTTTATTTATTTCTTATATAAGAATGGTTTCTCATTTGATCTTTTCTCATACACACACACATATGAGATATATATATAGAAGAACTATATGTCATTCATCATTTTTGAACACATTCGATGAGCACCGTTAACGTTTATCCCTCATGATCATTTATTTATTTAAATATGACTTTATTTTAATATTTTAGAAATTAGTATTGAAATCATCAATTTTACAAATCATGTAAAAATTGAACCCGAATTATATTTTTTATTCATTTAGTTGAAGTGAGATGAAAAAATAAATGACGGAGACAACTCTTTTGATGAATAATGATTGGAAAATAAATTTTGAGTTGGCATTGCACGTGACAAACGTGTGCAGGGACTGTGATCCACGTGTCAGGACAAGACCGGCCTGAGATGTTTCAGAAGAGTAAGAACGCTGACGTGGCAGATTATGAATAGTGGTAAGAAACCAGCAACAGATTCTCTCTCCCAACTGAAACAATCTCTCCGAAATTCCCCGCCACACATTCCCTACTCGCCTTATCTTCTTGCTCTCCCCTCTTCTCTCTAATTTCCCCCATCTTTCTCAAATGAACCCATTTACCAAAACCCGCCCCCCATCCTCCTCCCTCCGCCGCCGTCGCAGATGGCGTCAAGACTTGGCTTCAACCTAGCAAAACCCAGAATTTTCACTGCCCAAATCAGAAAACCATTCTTTTCCGCGTCTTCTCTGCCGTCTTCTGCTCCCGGAGTTCATTCAGTTCAGTTCAGTGCCAAGAAATTGGCTTTCCGGCGCAGACTGCTCTTTATTTCTCCTCATGCCACCAGTGAACAGCCAGGTTTAATTTCAGCACCTGAAACGAATGATGATCTGATAGAATTAGTATATGATCACTTGTTTCTGTAACTATTTTGGATGGCCTTTTTAGCATGGTGAACATAGATTCAAATACTGGTCTATTTTGAAGATTGCTGTTATTCTACCAAAATCAGAGTATAATTAGTATAATTCTCTGAAATTCCGAAGTTGTGTTTGGGGATAACTATCTACGTTCCTACATAAGTCTGAAGATATTAGAACCTGGTGAGCTCTATGCTTTAATTTACTAGTTAGGACCTATTTCACCCTCCAATCGTGCAACAAAGCTTTGCCGCGTATATCATTGGTTTAGTTTTGATGAAGCATTTGTTACCCTCAAAGCCTTCGTATGAACTAGCTATGTATATTGCCTTTGAGAGCCATGTATATTAATTTGAAGCACTTGAAAAAAAGAATTTAGTGTTGTAGTCATATCTTGTGCTGGTCATGTTGAAATTTACATTTATTTCAGGTAAGCTGCAAGAAGATGATGTTGTCGACAGCAATGTCTTGCCCTATTGCAGCTTAGAGAAACAGAAGAAGAGTCTCGGTGAGATGGAGCAGGAATTTCTTCAAGCACTTCAAGTAATTACTTACAGTCCTCTCTTTCTCTGTTAGCTACTTGGTTTTGTCTATATTCTATAGAGAATGCGTCTATGTACCCATTTTTATCTATGTTATCCATTGATACCTATTTCGAGCAACTATGAAGAGTTCTCTGCATTCTTCTCCTTATTTTTGTATAATATTTTATATTCTGTGATATTACATAATTACAGGCATTCTACTATGAAGGAAAGTCTATCATGTCCAATGAGGAATTTGATAACCTCAAGGAAGAACTCATGTGGGAAGGAAGCAGTGTTGTGATGCTAAGTAATAATTGTTTCTTCTTACATCTTCTAATTTTTGGAGGGCTTCAGATTTTTGGTGATAAATTTCTGATCGCTCTACCTTCCTGTTTCAATTCAGGTGCCGATGAACAGAGGTTTTTGGAAGCATCAATGGCTTATGTATCTGGGAACCCAATTCTGTCGGATGAGGAATATGATAAGCTGAAACAACAACTTAAGGTATGTCCACACTAGGAAAAGAAAAATAATGTAAATAAGCATATAGAAATGAGAACTATCTACAATGTCTGCAAATCTTCATGGAAAAGAAAACAAAGCTCTTTAAATTTTCTTATAAAATTAACTCATGGGAAATTTGCTTGAATTTTTTGCTTGTGTGTATATATTATTCTCTTGTGATCATTCTTGTTCTTTTATGCCGTTGTCTTTCAATATATTAGATGTTTGATATTTTCAAAGTATGGCCTTATTCTTGGCTTTTTTTTCATGCGCCTTCCCTCCCTTTTGTTGATTTCACTGGTATATTGTAGATTGATGGGAGTGAAATTGTGGTTGAGGGGCCTCGATGCAGTCTACGTAGTAAAAAGGTTTGCTGCTTTCCTCCTCCCTTACATATATAAATGCTTGTGTCAACCTTTCGACTAATCTATCATATGGGAGTATCCTTCTGCATTCATTTATTTTGGACCTGCAGGTTTATAGTGACCTTTCTGTTGACTACCTCAAGATGTTTCTTCTGAATGTACCAGCTGCAGTTGTTGCATTAGGATTGTAAGTGACACTGTATTTTGACATCAGTGCTATTTTACCTTTGGAGAACAAACTCCGTACTGTAGTTAGATGTCCTTTGTTTTTATTTGTATCTACATATTCATCGTCATTTTTATCGCTTTGCATTTGTGCATTTATGTTTTCTTTTAGATGAGAGCACAAGATATCAGCTTAATGAAATCTTACTCTATCCTCTCTTTCCAGGTTTTTCTTTCTTGATGATTTGACTGGATTTGAGATCACTTATCTCTTGGAGGTAATCCGATATCAGTTTCTTGGATTTGATATAGACATTATCTTAAAACTTCAGAAACTAACCGTCTCATCAAGATCCAACATTCTAATATGTTTTAGTACTTGACCAATACCAATTATACCACCATCTTGCCTTTCTCTGGTTTAATCTAAGATTTATCTTGGAATCGTAGCAAAATGCTTATAATCTGCACTACTCTGATATTCTTCTTAGTTAACTTATAAACTTTGTCTTTGCAGCTTCCAGAGCCATTCAGTTTCCTTTTCGTATGGTTTGCCGCTTTGCCACTCATACTATGGTTGTCTTTCACCTTTACAAACATCATAATAAAAGACTTTCTGATCTTAGCGGTAAGGTTCTCAATTCTTGAATCCTGGTCTAAATTGATTCTCCTTATCGCGGTTCTCAAGTTATTCGATTACTTTAATATTTCAGGGACCATGTCCAAACTGTGGCACAGAAAACACCTCATTCTTCGGTACCATATTGTCTATATCTAGTGGGGGAGCCGTTAACAATGTAAAATGTTCGAAGTAAGTCAAAACATTCTTGAGGATAGTCATTAATGTCCGACATTTGGCTAGCCATTCCCCTTTTTCCTTCTGGGTCGTGCTTCTAACTATTATGACATGATTCTCAGTTGTGGAACGGACATGGTGTACGATTCTAAATCACGGTTGATTACGCTTCCTGAAGGAAGTGAGGCTTGAATTGAGGTAATCCTCTTGACTGTTTGTTTCTCTTTCTTATTTCTATCATTAATATTCACACTTCATTTGAACAACCTGACTTATTCCACCAAATAAGATTATGAGAGTAATTTTTTCTACACTTATGAATTGAATTGTATTTTAATTAAATCCGAGTTATGCTGCTTAGCAGGAAATATTTTTTTGGGTGAAATATGCAATACTTGAAGAGGTGGTGTGATTGTTGTGGGCGAGGTGAAAAGAAAGCATAAGCATTGTAAATGTGAGGATGAAGAAAGTAGTTTGGTATGTGAAGTATTGTGTTGAGTGTATATGTATATTATTATTGTATGTATACAGAGGGTCTTAATAAAATAGTTTAAGAAAGTAGATATTGGATGATGAGTCTCACATGTCATGTTACATTTCATGTCGTTTAATCCCATGTTGTCTTGATACATCTTTTTTTCCTTGTGCCTCCTATCCTATGCATGTTTTTCAAATGGAGTATTTTTTTTTTTTGAATGGACATGTAATTTGTCCTCCTAATCCTTCACATACACCATCTGTTATTTTATTTTACTTTATGGCGATTCTCATTTTTTGGACTGTTCTCTCGCACTGTCATTTTTGTCATTGGGCGTTCGACGGTTGTGTAATTGAGTTGGGAGTTGGCGCGACAGAGTTAAGATTTTATCCCGACTCAATTACTCGTTCAATTATGAAATTGATAACATGGGAAGACAGTCTAGACCATCCTCAATCATTTTGAGTTTTGATGCGACATAAATGTCTAAATTTCAATTCCATTCTTGCGTAAGATTGAGCTTGTAAAGAATCATTAAGATTGAGTATAAATTGCTATTTTTCAAATATTTGGTTTAAATTGCAAATAATCCAAATAGTGGATATTAAATTGCAACTAACCCAAAGGATAATCATATAGTGTTACCACAATCTATAATCGTTGTAGTTTTGTGGTATTTCTCAAATTATAGTAGTAAGTGAACATGATTTGCTAAAAATCCCCACCCTTAATAATAATAATAATAATAATAATAATAATAATAATAATAATAATAATAATAATAATAATAATAATAATAATGTTTTTCTATCGGTTTTTGATAACTACAAATTAAGATTTTTTTAGAATATAAAGTGGTTAGTAATTTTTGTTTTCAATTTTACTAAAATGAAAATAAATTTCTAGAAACGTTAAAAGCTTGGGCGCTCCCGTCGTTTTCTGCAGCGAATGACTTTGTTGTACACTTTTTAATACTTCGTGGACTTTTTAGAATACGTAAATTTATATTTTAGTATTTGGACATTTAGTTTTTAATTTTTCTCTTATACTCTAATTTTTTTCTAATTCTTCCCTTTTTAAAAAAGGAAAAGAAAAGAAAGTCAACAAAATAGAGTACGAGTGGCAACGCATACGTGGCAAAAGTAGAAATAAAAGAAAGGGTTGAAAAATGAAATGAAATAAATAAATAAAATAAAAGAGTTTAAGAGATAAAAAAAAAGGAAGGAAAGGAAAGGAAATGAAACAAAATAAATAAATATGTACAGCGGTATTCTCTATTACTAAATGAAAGTACAAGAGAGACATAATATTTTTTAAATGACAAAAAGAAATTACACCGTACCGTTGAGAAACATACATTGCATAACAAAAAATAAAAAAAGTACATATCATATCATCATATACTTAAATTTTTAATTTATAATAGAGCTCTATATTATATTTAATCCTTATAGACCTTTTCATGCGGTCCAATTTTCTTATCCGGTAGCCACCCCTAAATTTGTAATTAGAATATTATTTCTAGAAAAAATATTTTCTTAATTATAAGATTAATTCCATACATTGAACATCTAATCTAACTAACCAAAAAGCATATCACCAACCCCTTAGTGCAAGAACAACAAGACATGCCTACACGTTTTCATACAATTTAGGACATAAACAAATCTTGCGGTTAGACTGTGTGGTACAAAATAAATAAATTATATCCCTCCAAACCAACCTTTAATTAAAATATAATTTTAAAACGTTTGACTTGAAATTGCATGTTTGTGAAGGTCACGTAGTACACTACTCGATGCACAATGCCAAAACTATATAAATATCCCATTTCCAAGTCAATTGAGCATCTCAAATTTCATAGATAAGAGCTAACAATTGTAGCAAACTAAGCTAAATTAAAAGAAAAACATGGCTTCTTTCCTTCATTCATGGCGCCTCATCTTCTTCTTCTTGGCGGCGGCAGCCGTCGGCAAAGCCGTCGCGGCGGGATACTCTACGCCGGTGTTTCATCCTACTCCTTGGAAACTTGCCTATGCCACATTTTATGGCGACGAAACAGCTGCTGAGACTATGGGTGCGTTATTATTTAACTTTCTTTATGAATAAATAAATAGGGTCATTGTATGCAACTAATTACTTAGAATAATTGAATAAAGAACCCTAATAGTTCATTCTACCATTTTAATATCCTTTTTAATACTTTCTCCGTTCTATTAATTATGTAGTCCATTTTGATTTTTCACACAAAACAAAAAATCATATTTATAATTAACTTGAATATGAAATAATGTCAAATATACTATATATTTGGAAAAATAAAAGCGAAAGCAAAAAAAAAAAAAAGAAGTGAAATTAATGTAAATTAATTTGAATTATGGAATGCATGATGGCAGGTGGGGCTTGTGGTTATGGCAATTTGTTCAGCAGCGGATACGGTACGGACACGGCGGCGCTGAGCTCAGTGCTATTCAACAACGGCTACGGCTGCGGGCAGTGCTTCCAGCTGCGGTGCGCCAATTCTAAGTTTTGCAATAAGAATTCGCCCATAGCCACCATCACCGCCACCAATCTCTGCCCTCCCAACTGGTCGCAGGACTCCAACAACGGCGGCTGGTGCAACCCGCCCCGCACCCACTTCGACATGGCCAAGCCTGCTTTCATGAAGATTGCTCAGTGGAAGGCCGGCATTGTACCCGTCCTCTTTCGCAGGTATGTGAGCTTGGATTTAAATATGAGTACCGTCTAATAGATTTTGACTTATATATAAGTTTTTGTGATATAATTATGTTCTTTATCCTTGTCTCTTAATTCAAATCTATTCAACATATGTAAATGATCGATGATCAATTCTCAACTTGGATTAATTTCTTCTATTAGCTAGAAAATATTTATATATATACCATTAATTAATTTAATCTCGTTTACTTGACAGTACAGATAAGACTTAATATATATTTGACAAACATATCATTTATCATATAAGATATCAATATGATCTTTTCAAAGGCTAAAATATTAATCTTTCATAAATTAACACATTCTCATTATGCCTAGCAAACAAGTCCAAAGGGTCCTTTGACTATGAATTTGATTTCCATATAGTACAACTTTCTAATATTAGCAAAATCATATTGTTACATTATGTTGAGAAGCAAACCCTAAAGAAATTCCCAAAAGAAAAATGTTATAAATTGATCCAGTCTTATGAATTTTGATGGTATCATTTTATACACGTATAGTACATACTGATGTTTATAAATTTGTACGTTTTGTAGAGTGACATGCGTGCGCAAGGGTGGGGTACGGTTCCAGTTCCAAGGGAACGGGTACTGGCTGTTGGTGTACGTGATGAACGTGGGCGGAGGAGGCGACATAGCCAACATGTGGGTGAAGGGCAGCAAGACCGGGTGGATAAGCATGAGCCACAACTGGGGAGCTTCTTACCAGGCATTCGCAACTCTCGGAGGACAGTCGCTTTCGTTCAAGTTAACCTCTTACACTTCTCATGAAACTATCATTGCTTACAACGTTGCTCCTGCTAACTGGCGTCTGGGCTTGACTTATGCTTCCAATGCCAACTTCCATTGATCATCGATCCTTATCTCTAATATATTAATCATGCCTTTTAATTTCTCATGTAATGTAATGTAGCCCATATGTAGATTTAATTACCCTCTTTTTTTTTTCTTTTTTTTTGTACGTGCTGGATTTTGTAAGGGAATGGGCTCACTGATCGTGTAAAGAAATGGCCATTTTAAATGTTGTCATTATGAGCAACGACAGTTGAAGTCTAAATAAGACATATCATTATTAATTAATTCACCCAATGCTTTATCAAATATTTATGCTTATTATTTGCTTAGTTCTAGGATTGATTATATTATCTACCTAATGTCGTGAAGAGGAAGTCATGGATTCGAATTCAACCAATATCTCTACATCAAGTATGATATGCACACTCTTGGTAGTCAGTGTGGTTTTTGGAAAATTAAAAAATAAAAAAAATCAAATGCTTATTTAAAGATCTTGGGATGCTAAGAATAGGGGCAGTTTGGCTCCAGGAAAATAAGAGTTTTTCTTCCATTTTTTGCTTGATATATTTACTTCTATTTCTCCAATTTTTTATCTATCTATTCCTTCAAAACCAGGTGAAGCGGTAAAAGTAAATTCATCGTATTCCTCTCCGCCTCAATTATTTTCTCCTCATCCACCTCAACTAGCTTCTTTGAAGAATCTTCACTCACAAATTAATTCCAGTATTTCCCCAACCATTAATTAATTTCTTCATCTTGTATGTTTAATTACCATGTAATTTGAATATATATTAGTAAAATATTTTTGATTTATAATTTTTTTAGCCATGAATAGAGGGTCAAATTTTAAAATTAATAGTGACAAGAAAGTAAATATAGAATTAATGGTGACAAAAATGAAATACTCCTATATGTTTGCAAAAATGAAAAGAGGCGATTGAATTAACTATATAATCCGATTTAATTATTGGATGGAAAATAATTAAGCAAGAAATGGTCCCCCCAAGAACAAGCAATGTTGATGCATGGGTAGCCCACAAAGTGGTTGGAGTGGGAGACATGTAATCAAAACATACAATCATATTAATAATTAAATGTGGTGTGTATGTATATATATTCATAATAATAATAATAATAATAATTATTATTATTATTATTATCTCCAAACACAGTACTTCACCTTCACTCTCACCATGCCATCATTCCCCTTTTCTGCTTACTTTTGACTTCAATTATAATCACCACGCTCCCTAAATCATTTCCCCCACACCTTAATTTCTTCCTTCTTTAGATTCTCCAACTCATGCACTGCATTTTAAGGCAAGCATTCACTATAAAAGAAGAATAACAATAATAAAGTCATGGACAATCAAGAGCTTGGTCAGAATATTAATTAATTAAACCCAAATTCTGCGTCCGCATCAACTTTTGGGCTCCACGTACGCTATCACGTGCATATCACGTGAGGCACAGTCCGTTCGGGCTGAAAATTGGCCTACAGACGCAACATTTAAATGTAAGTGTCCTTACATTGCGGCCCTAATTAAATTTGTCCTTCTTTCCAAATCGAGCTAAGTTATTGTCCTTAAAAAAACTCTCTATCTTGATATTAATTAAGTTTTCTAATAGGATTACCGACTTTTCTACATCAAATTATTCCCTACTTAATTAGGGTGGAAATTTTTTCGTTGCTTACATCCTAATCTTTAAATCTTTAAACTGTATTGCCCACTTTAATATAAGCATATTAATGGACTAGCTAGCTATGTATTGTACTTGTGATCTACTCTTTAATTAAGCATATATAATTTCATCTATAATTATCATCTATCTATAGTTTTGAGCAAGCTATGTAGACTCAAATCAAACGTACGTACGCTCTCTCCTAATTAAGTAGCCAAAGTAGATCAAATTAAAGATCAAAATTATCCCCCTATTGAATGTATTTTGCTTTTCCCCTAATAATTTATCACTCAAACGAAAACAAAGTTCAGTTTCCTGGTAATCTCTCTCTCTCTCTCCCCACAAAGGCACACTGAGAACAAGAAGACCAGAAAAGTATCAAAGCAAGAAGATTGAAGCTCATAAGCAGCCACATTGATAAGAATTCTGACGAATCTTGAAATGCTGTCTCTCTCCACCATCATCACTCTCATCCTTCTCTCACTACAATCCTTGAAAATCGAAGGGCAAGAGATCAAATCCGCACGCCTTCTCGATCTGGTAATCAGAGACTACACATTCAAATCATACACCAAGAATTTCAGAACAGGCAAGCTCCACAACATCAACCTGCCATCAAATCTCTCCGGCATACACGTCCAAACAGTACGGCTCCGCTGCGGCAGCCTCCGCCGCTACGGCGCCACCATCAAAGAGTTCCACCTGAGCGCCGGCACCCGCGTGCACCCATGCTCCAAAAGAGTCATGATCGTCCGACAAAACCTCGGATCAAACTGGTCATCCCTCTACTACGACAACTACGAGCTCTCCGGCTACGACCTAATCTCCCCCGTCTTAGGCCTTCTAGCCTACAACGTGGGAGCAACAAACGGCACCACCGTCCCGTCCGAGCTCGGGATTGAGGCCGGGAAGAAGCCGGTGACGGTGGACTTCAGCAGCACTTTGGTGAAACATACGGATTCGTCTTCGGGGATGATCCCTCTGTGCGCGAGGTTCGAGGAGGACGGGAAGGTGAGCCTGACGAGGCAGGCGGGGGCGAACGTGTGCGTGGCGACGAGGCAGGGCCACTTCGGGCTGGTGGTGGAGTCGCCGCTGCTGCCGTTGAGGAGGAAGATGAGT
This sequence comes from Agastache rugosa, assembly GCA_031470985.1. Lineage (NCBI taxonomy): Eukaryota > Viridiplantae > Streptophyta > Magnoliopsida > Lamiales > Lamiaceae > Agastache > Agastache rugosa. The sequence continues at coordinate 8,004,686 of CM062603.1, forward strand.
AAGTGGAAGATAGCGATGGGGAGCGCGGTGGGGGCGGCGTTGGGGGCGTTTCTGCTGAGTTTGCTGGTGGTGGCGTTGCTGTTCAATGCGAAGAAGAAGGCGAGGATGGAGGAGATGGAGAGGCGGGCGTACGAGGAGGAGGCGTTGCAGGTTTCCATGGTGGGCCATGTCAGGGCACTTACTGCTTCTGGGACAAGAACTCTGCCTGTCATTGAGCATCATGATCATCATCATAGACCTCCTCCACCTCTTCATCGATCCAATTCCTAGTGCTTTTTTTTTTTGAAATATGTTTATGATTTATTTGAGGTTTAGGAATACTATTATTTAGTGCTTCTGTTAATTATCAGAATGCAAAAGTTAATATATATATATATATATATATATATCCAGGGTTGCAGCATAGGCGTTAGAAAGAAAGATGTTATATGCTGACAATTTCTTCATCCGATCTCCCTCCTTTTTGTTGTACTATTTTGAAAATACAGTGTATGTTACATCATTTTTTTCAGTAGATTTGACATTTTTTTTTTGTTGATTTTAGACGTTTGACGCACGTAGGCGATCGAGACAGATCGGATAAAATGGAAATGATTTTTTATTTTTTTTTATCCTAGTTTCTTGTGGTGAATAAAGGTGCTAGTAATTCATTACATTGATCTCTCTTTCAATAAAATTAAAAAAGAAAAAAAAGAAAAAATCATTATATTGATCTTCTGTCTTCAATATGTCTTAGAAGTGTGCTCCATGTAGGTATAATTCATCTTATTTTTGTTATTGTCGTGTAAGAAGGCCCAAGGCTATGTATGGGCTCATTGTAGCTTATCAAGTCTGCAAAATACCAGTGATGAAGGCAATGTGATTGATTGTAAGTGCACGATCAAAGGCAAAAATATATTCCCTCCCTCCCCTGACCTTTTTGCCACGTTATCGTTGCGGGTTTTAATAAATTAATAAGTTGCACTTGGGTACATCATGATATACTTATACATTCGGTTCAACCCGACCCGATCCGCCTGACCCGGTCAGCGTTGACCGGTCAACATCTGACCGTTGACTTTTTTTTCCTCTCCGCCTTCGGCTCCGATTTTAATTTATAGATAATGATTGTAGCAACATTAATATTTTTTTTTCTCGCTCTGAGGCCTTCGGCTCACCTCGCTCGACTCTTGAAAAAAAATTTAAAAAAAATTAAAAAATAAATAAAAAAATAAAAAGTCAATCCGGTCAACGTTGACCATTGACCAGTCGGGTTGAACCGGATGTATGGTACATCATGATGTACAAGAGTTTTTGCCTAAATTAATTGACTTAGTTGATAGAATATTGTTTGAATATAGTAAGGGTTCCTTCCACATTTGATATAGTGTGAGGATAAAAATTAAGAGAATTATATGGGGCAACTATCAAAAATGGAAGTGACAAATTTTAGGGAACATATCAAAAAGAAAATTATGGCAAAAAGGTCGGGGAACAGATAGAGTATATGAATTGAAGATGGTAAAATCGAATAAATAATATTCGGAAAGTATTAAAAATTGTCTTTATTTATTCCTCAAAGAGAAAAAGAAAAATTACAAATTAATGTTCAATCTATGGTGTCTTTTGTAATTTAGATCCAATCTTTGAAATATTACAAATAAATACCGAAATTTTACAATTTTTACAATTTCGACCTACATATCTTGTTTTTTTTTTTTACCACCAACAAGATCATGTGGTGCTTTCATTAAAGACGTGGATTTAAGCTTTGATCTGTGTATATGATGTTGTTTTTGGAAAAGTAAATCGATAAATTAGGATTTTAAAATCTTTCAAAATGATGTTGTTTTGGGGAAAGTAATCGATAAATTATTATTTTAATTCAATCCTGTAAATTTTAATATTTAGTTACAAAGTGGTAGATCAAGGTGATATAATATTCCCCCAAGCTCTTTTGACATTTGTCTTTTAATATTTGATTTTAATTTTTATTAAGGATAACTATTTGTATTTCATTTTGTGTCTCAAAAGTAAAGTAACACATAATTAAGTTTTAATCCTCTGTCCCGTTACTCTTGTCTTGTATTCCTTTTTGGACAGTCCCGTTACTCTTGTCCCGTTTCCTTTTTTGGAAATAATTAGGGCCCAATTAATTTGCTAATCAGACCCACTTTACTCCTTTCAACCTAAAACTTTACCCACCTACTATTCACTCTCTCTCTCTACCCACTTTATCTGACTTTTTGTACCCTAAAAACTCCACTAACACACCTTCTATCTCTAATTCATTTCTCCTTAATACTCGTGTCCAAAAGAAATCAGACAAGTTGAGTGGGATGGAGGGAGTATTTGGAAATGATTTTAAATGAATATTGGAAACGAAACTTGAGCTGCTCCCTAAAAGTCTATTTATGAGAAAATCCAGTTATGAGATCGGTTATGAATCTCGATCTAGTCATCATTTATAGATAAAAATCTCATAATTTCAAATATACTGTCGGTTGCCATTGTAACTTTGATTTATATAGTTTAACTAAGTTGAAATAATTTTAAAACTTGTCACGTTTATTTTGTTTGATCTTCATCACTCCAAAATTTAATTCCGTATCCAAAAAATACAAGATACACAATCTGCATTACAAATTTGGAGGTCTCCCGCAATAAATACAACATACCGTTATATTTCCCGGGAATCACAATTATTTAAACCCCCTCCACCAACATCCGCCGGATTCCGCCGCCGTGCGCCACTGTACTAAGTTGGATCTCATAAACCCCAGAAACCGAAATTGGAAAAAATTAAAATAAAATTGAAAATGGAAATCCCCAGCACAAGCACTGCCACCGCCGACCCCGTAACTCCGGCGGCGAAGCTCATCAGCTCCGTCTACCGCCGCCCCTCATCCTCCCGCGCTACATACGGTGACCGTTTTATTCCGAGCCGTTCATCTTCCAATTTTGCCCTTTTTAATCTCGCTAATTCCACTACCTCCGACGGCAATCGTGACACCAATTCTGCCTACTCTACCCTTTTGAAGTCTGCCCTTTTCGGGCCCCAATGCGTTGGTGGGGTTGATTCCTTTCAGCCATTGACGTCGGAGAAATTTGTTTGCGGTAGAAGATTCAGGGATGGGAATGGTGATGGCAGTTTTTGGCAGCTTAGTCCTCCTAATTGTAATATATTTAAGTACAAGACTGAAACAGAGAAATATTTGCATTCACGTTCTTTGTTTGAGTTTGATGATCAGCTTTATGGGTTATCTTATAGCCCTGTCAAGACTCCTAGAAAAGTTCCAAGGTCTTGTTATAAGGTACTCTCTCTCTCTCTCTCTCTCTCATGGGGTTTGTTCTTGATTTAAGTTCTTTGGTTCTTGATTTAAGTTATCTTCATTTTTTTAAGTGTGATAATTTGAGCTATTTTCAATTCTTATGGGTGGGGTTGGGAAATTTTGTTAATGTGTTGTATTGTATATGAAGTGATGTTGTTGTGTTGTAGGTATTGGATGCACCTGCACTAGAAGATGACTTTTATATGAACCTTGTAGACTGGTCTTCACGTAATGTGCTTGCTGTGGGATTGGGGAACTGTGTTTATCTATGGAATGCTTCTACCACCAAGGTCATTTATGGTGAAAGCAAGGTGATATTTTGTTGGTTGGATAATGAAATGATAATGACCATGTTATATGTAGGTAGTGAAGCTGTGTGACTTGGGAATTGATGATAGTGTGTGTTCAGTCAGCTGGGCACACCGTGGTACGCATCTTGCCGTTGGAACCAACAACGGCAAGCTTCAAGTAAGATAACAAACTTTTTTCAAGCCTCTTTTATTTTCTTGATTGAAAGTTATATATACATTAAGCCATCATCAGCCTCAAGTTTTCAAGTTTTTAATTCTTGTATACTTCTATGACTTTCAATTTTTGTGCATAGAGCTGATGAGGTAATGACTGTTGTAAGATGGTTTGTTCAATTACTGCTTTAGTTGATTGCCATTTTCGATTAGTTGGAGCCCGGTCCTTGGAAATCATAGACATTCTCAATTCTTTGTGCTATCTAACTTTATAACTCAGCAGAAAATGGAAAAAAAGAAAGTAAATCATTGATATATTCTGATTTCTTTGTGCTTCTTGAAACTTGATATTTACAGAGGAATTTCTATTTGAATATGATTGGACATGCAAGAGTTGTTCTTGCTCTCCGTTTCATTTGCACCCGGATTTTTCCATTTGCACCAGATTAAACAGCTATACAACCAAAACCAATTAGTAGAAGTATTTTCTCAGAGGAATCCTGTTATTGGATCTCAGTATTTTTGCTGGCACTCTAATGACTGTTTCTTTAACCTTATGCTATACAGTTATGGGATGCCTCTTGTTGCAAGAGAATAAGAACAATGGAGGGTCATCAGTTGCGAGTTGGTGCCCTTGCCTGGAGTTCGACCTTGTTATCTTCTGGAAGCCGGGACAAGAGCATTCTTCAACGTGACATAAGAACTCGAGGGGACTATGTTAGCAAGCTAAATGGACATAAATCAGTGGTCAGGTCCTTCATGGATATGCTTTAGTTGTGCATCATGATTTACTTGTTTAAAATATTACTAGTTGTGTTAACATAATTGTCAAAAAAATTCTTTAAGTAGCCTGAATCCAAACTATTATTGGTATAGGTCTGTGGATTGAAGTGGTCTCATGACAACCGGGAATTAGCATCTGGTGGAAATGACAATCGAGTAAGTATTTATTTACCCTATGATTCAAATACTCATATTTTTCTAACTTTTACTAGACATTAAATAATTCATGTCTGGTTTTTCTTGCTAGCTTTTAGTATGGAACCAGCATACGACTCAGCCGGTGATGAAATACTGTGAACACACTGCTGCTGTAAAGGCAATTGCATGGTCACCCCATCTTTATGGATTACTTGCTTCTGGTGGTGGCACTGCTGATCGATGCATTCGTTTCTGGAACACCACTACCAATTCACACCTTGGTTGTGTGGAAACTGGGAGCCAGGTAGGCTTCTTGCTTCATATTCAATCGATGCCCTCCGTTATGTATTTGGAAACTGATACTTTGCACTTTCAAGTGAAATCCTATACCATTAAATTTTATGAGAGTTACACATATATAATATATTTCCTTGATATTGTGCATGCAGATATCACTTCCTGTTAATAGAGTTATTTGACTCTCTTCTAATGACACAGAAATTTCACATTCTTCAAATTTGATTTTAGGTGTGCAATCTGGCATGGTCCAAGAATGTTAATGAAGTTGTGAGCACTCATGGCTTCTCTCAGAACCAGATCATAGTATGGAAGTATCCAACAATGTCAAAGGTACAATTGTCTGAACATATACTATATAACAAGGAAAATCGATGCATGAAATTGATATTTTTCGTGTAATAATAAGTCGTCTGTTATGTTGTTTCATGATGCAGTTAGCAACCCTTACTGGCCATACCTTGAGGGTACTCTACCTTGCCGTTTCACCAGATGGACAGGTGCATTATACATACATAAAATTAAACCAGTCATTCCGTTTTTACTTGGCTCAAGTGACAGAAAATTTACTGTGCTACATTTTGGTAACTCATGCTATCTTTTCTTTTAATTTGTTTGTTCAGACAATTGTGACGGGAGCAGGGGACGAAACGCTTAGGTTCTGGAATATTTTTCCTTCTCCCACGTCTCGGGTAAGTCTCTGGCCTCTCTCACATACCGGTGATTTTGATATTCAATATATTGTTGGTGGGCTAAAACTCATAGGCCTCTAATAAAATTCAAAACCTCATACTTAGCAGAAAAGTGAGAGTGAGATTGGGGCATCATCTCTTGGAAGATCTTCGATTCGTTGATCTGTAAGGTCTTCAACTACAATGCTGGGTTTTATTAATTTTTTTGTATTGCTACATTCTGGAAGAAACAAGAGTAAAGGCTTCTATCACGGAACAACAAGAGAATTAATGGTGTGATCAAATTGATGAAGGTATAAATTAATTTGCAGAATGCTGTGAAACTGCTGATAGATATGATGTTTCTCAATGCATCCAGCTAATATATTCATGTCCCTGATCCCAGGCAGTCAGAAGCCAATCCTTGACCATGAGAAGCGGTCTCGTCGTCCGACGAGATAAGGCAAGGCGATGGTGAATGTGAAACAGTGAGGTAGAAAGACTAGAAGATGGGTTGATAATAGCTAGCTAGGGTGTTCGATTAGGATTCCAGAATCACTTCATATTGGGCATACGCTCCATTTTAGCTGATAATATAATAATGCAGCTCTTTATTTGTAATGTATATACTTTGGTTTCTATTAAGAAGAAATTGTTTGTTGTATTCAAACTATTTCAAAGTCAAGATGTTTATCTTTTGAATGGACAAGCTGCCAATTTACTTGGTTATATGTAGGGATGAGCGGTATAACAAAAAAAAAAAAAAGAACATATGGTCTTTCTTTGGTTCGGTTAACTGCTAAAACATAAAAAAATAAAAATAAAAACTGCTATAATGATTGACCTAAATGTCAATCTGGTTAATTAACATCTTAAAATATAGATTCTAAACATACAATTTAGAAAATTACAGATTATGAATTGATCACTTTCATGTATTTTAAGTCGAAACAATCTTTTAAAAAAGATGGCCGGAGGACGGCCATGAAAGACACCGCTGCCACGACCTCCTTCGAGCTTCATTTCAGACGATTAGAAAGGGTAAATTCTATTTCTCTTGGATTTTCCTGAAATAGTTTCAATTTATATTCATTAGATTAGATTTAAGCCTCCAATTTTGATTTTAAATATGAACCCTAGTTTTAGACCCGATTTTAAATTCTCAAAATCGACCACCTTTTGAATTTTATTTTCAAAAAACAATTGAGGGCTAATGTTCCTGCAAGGATGGGGTTTTTAATGGTACTAGTTAGAGGTCATTGGATAAGAAACGAAGTGTGGGGGTTTGATAGAAGATTATGCATATGTATGTATGTGTGTGTGCAAGAGTGTGTCGTGTTTGTGTGTGTGTTGAGTTTGTGTATGTTATGTGTTTGTGTCTGTGAGTGTGTATGCTTTTTTTTTTCTCACGAAATTGTGTGTGTGTGTTTTTATTTACATTCAAAAGATGATTTAATTGCACCATGCATGTCATTGCAAAGTCGCTAAAAACTTTTCAACAAAATTTTGTTGTACAAATAATCAAAACGCCATTTTAAAAGCATCCACCATCAAAAAAAGTTGTACCCACTATTATTTAAATAATATTTGTTTGGTCAAGTGAACACTCTTTATTTCCTTACATTGGTGTCCTCAAAACTTAGTGGGCACTCCTTATTTCCCTACATTGATGTCCACCAATCAACAGCCGACACATCATCACCATCAACCTTCCGCCATAGCCTTCAAAATGGCAGCAATCCGCCCTCCCGCGGGTGGCTACGGAGAGCACCTCTGCGCGGAGGGCGCTATCTCGTCCGCCATGCCTCGAGCACCCACCGATGTGGGTGCTCTAAGCCAAGAGAAAAGAGACCAACAACATGAAAAACTTGCAATTTTTAATAATGAAGAATGATGTGGGGCTTTGATTTTCTTACATACGTTTTGTAAGTATCTTGAGCTACAAGAACAAAAATGTCTATTTATAAATATCATATTTTTAATTAATTATGAGGGTTATAAAGAGAAAAAAGAGGGCTATGAATATAAGTATATACAGACGATTCTATACATAGCTCCCAATTTTCTCTTGATAGCACCCATTTATAAATTTAATAAAAATATTAAATAAATATACTATTTTACCCAATAGCCCCCAAATTTAATTCCTACTAAATAATAATCATAAATTTAAAGAAATAAAGCCCCCATAAATTTGAAGGAAAAAAATGGAGTTGAACAGCCATCTTTTGCGTAGAATTGAAAAAAAAAAAAATCTGAAACAAATTTGATACAATTAAGGAATAATAAGTTATTGAAGAACCTTTCCCCTTTCTTTAAACCCTAATCGAACAAATCCCTCAAAGCTTCAACAAGCGGACGACGAGAAATTCTTGAATATTTGATCTCTTCTAATCTCGGTGTTTCTATCCAGATAATGGGGGCGATGAACAGTGAGAGGAAATTATCTCCTAATCTCGGTGTTTAATTTGTCCTTAACATGAAAATGGAGCGCCCACATCTGAAGAAGATTGGTATAAAATGAGATTAAAAGACGAAAAAAAGATGGTTGATTGGTTGATTAATTCAGATTAGACGCACATTTTCTTATATTTAAGCTAAAAACTTTCAAAATGTCCACTGCGGCCCCCATCACAGAAAGCTTACAATTTTATTTTATTTTTTTTTTAATGTCGAATTGTTAAATTCTTTTATTTCTTCTTAGTTTTTACGCATTTTATTCACAATTCTGGGTTTGGGGGTTATAGTATACTCGTTGATTATTAGAGCATCTACATCGGCGCCCTCACGAGGAGGGTGCTCTAGGGTGTGCAAAAATCGAACCGGACCGAAAAACCGATCGAAACCGACAAGTTTCGGTCGGTTCGGTTTGGTTTTAGAAATATCGGTTGACAGTTCGGTTTTAAAAGTTAAAGAACCGATTTCAATCGATTTTGTTGTCGGTTTCTGCAAAATGTTTCGATCGGACACGGAACCGATCGGATATTTATTTGATTCGTCCAGTTGTACTATCGATCCTCCCCAATTTCTGCCTATTCTATATTTGAAAATATGTGTATCTTGAAAACTCCACCCATTACTCTCTCTCTTCCGGAGCATATTTCTTGGATAAATATTATTTTTGGTATTTGGATGAATTTTTTTTTTCGTTAATATATTTCAAAGGATGAATATTATTCTCATCCTCATAAAAATAAATATACATGGTATTATTATTTAATAATTAGATATTCTAGCAATATAGTAGAGTGATTTTTATCTTTAGAGCAAATGTTACTTTTACTCACGACAAATATTATTTTTGGTATATGGATGAATTTTTGTTTGTTTATATATTTTCAAATAATGAATAATATTCTTATCATTAATAAAAAAATTATAGATGGTATTATTATTATTTAATAATTGGATATTCAATAACATGGGGTTGTTTTTATCTTAAAGATAAATGCTACTTTTATTCACGGAAAATGTTACTCGTATTCACGACAAATAATACTTTTGGTATTCAGATGAATTTCTTCTTTTAATATATTGTGAAATAATGAATAATATTCTCATCACTCATAAAAAAAAAAAATTACTCCCTCCGTCCCTCAAAAATTATGGTGCAATTTGTGTGGCACGAGTTATAAGAAATATTTGGTAAATATTTGTGGAGTGGAGAAAGGACCACCTCTTTTGATTTATAGTGAGATTTAAAATATAAGGAAGTGATAGGGTCATGTACAAAAAAGAAAAAACCACAATATTCATGGACTAGCTAATATAGTAATAAAACCACAATTTTCAGGGACATAGGGAGTATTATTTGATAATTAGATCTTCGATCAGTAAGGCCCGGTTCATTTTTATCTTGTTGGCAATACTGCTTTTATTCAAATTAATAAATATTAATTATATTTAATAAATCCCTAATCGAAGATTAATATACCACAATTAAAATTTATTAAAAATTCAAAATAAAAAATAAAATTTATTAGAGAATTAATAAACAATAATTTAACTATATTAACAAGTAAAAATAAAAAATGAAAAATATTAATAAGACATAGTGTAAAAGAAAGGAAAAATTATCTTTTGGACAATGCTACCTTTATTCAAATTAATAAATATTAATTATATATAATAAATTTTTAATTGAAGATTAATATACCACAATTAAAATTTATTTAAAATTCCAAAAAAAAATTATTAGGGACTAATAAACAATAATTAGAATTTATTAACAAGTAGAAACAAAAAACAAAAAAAATATTAATAAGACATAGTTTAAAAGAAAGGAAAAAAATTGGGGTTGTATAGCATGTGATTCAATCCCACAACCTTCACGTGTGGAGAAAGTTCTAAATTGTTGGTCCTAACTCCCAAAACGGATACCTTGGTGTAGAGGGGGGTGAATACACCAAGGTTTAAATTTTTTTCCAATTACAACTCTTTTGAGTGAGCTGACTGTGTTCGATCCAGCTGGAAGGCAGCTTGATCGACACAGCTGGCTGTGTGTGTGCGGAAGTTGGTGAGTTTGGAAAATCCGTCTGTTGCTTCAATTATATTGCAAAGCTTTGTTTCACTTTTCAGTTAGTCAATTTATGCAACTTGAAATATGCTTATAAGGAGTTAGCTGGATGCATAAACAAAGCAATAAATAACAAAGCTATTTAACGTGGTTCGGAGAAACTACTCCTACGTCCACGACCAGAAAACCATCCGGTAATCCACTAAGGATACCACTGAGACTTTACGCGCAGTCAGCAAGCGTTGCAGCTCAGTTCCTCGAGCTGGATACAAGTTTCCACGTATTGTATCAAAATGTAACCAATTGTTTACGGGCACAGCTGAAGTCTACCTTCAGTTTCCGGGTACTGAAGAACCTGACTTACAGTTTACGGGTACTGTAAAAACCTAGCCACTCGAATTACACGCTTCGAGCAGACGTACCTTAACCTAACCTTTTCTGGGAAGAAGGGTTTGGGTTTGGGTTTTCCAACTATGAACGAGTTCTTACAATGAAGAACAAGGAGTATGATGAACTCGTTCAAACTAGGCTTAAAATATTTCTATTCTAATCTTTTCTGCCTATGACTGAATATGTGAACAACTAAGAACACAACTGACTGGCTGGGTGTTCTTGAGATATTTGGCTTTGAAGATTGTTGTTCATTTATCTGTTGGCTCTTTTATTTCTTCAGTTGTATTTCCAGTCTCTGGTGGAGGAGATATATATAGGTGGAGATTCAAACTAGCCGTTTGAATCTCACCTGCTCTCTTTGACTTCTAGCCTTTCGCCTACGACGTAGGTCTGCATCTGCAGAAACTATTCCTTCTCTGATTGGATCTCGTCAGATAATTAAGATCTTCTGACACCGGGATCTTGTCTTGGAGATGGTCTTCGTCTTCGAGCTGCTAAGCGTTTCTGATGTGTCTTCAGCGTCTTCGACTCTGCTGCGTCTCGACTCTGAGCTGTGTCTTAGACCTGAGCTGTATCATCAACCTGAGCTGTGTCTTCAACCTGAGCTGTGTCATTGACCTGAGCTGTGTCATCGACACAAAGCTGGGTCTTTTACACTGAGTTGGGTCTTCGACATTGAGTTGGGTTTCCGTCACTGAGCTGGGTCTTGATATTGCTGGGTCTTGATACTGCTGGGTCTTTGACTCTGCTTGGTCTGCTCTGCTGAATTCCTCAGTTGTGTCTGCTTAGTTGTGTCTTCTGCTGCGTCTTCTGCTGTGCTGAACATGTACTTAGAAAACCTAATAGCTCTAAACATTTGAGGTGGAAACAACACAAAGTTTGTACATTCATCTACTCGATTGGGGTCAGCTGAGTTTTGGTATCACTTCAAAACATGTTTATTATTTTCTTAACATAAATGTGCCAACCACTATGCCAAACAGCTTCTTTAATCTAATTTGTCAATATATTTTATACATACATTATTAAAAATCTTTAAAATTGAAATATGAAAATCGTGCCGACAATCGATAACTGACAATTTTTAGTGGTCGGTCAGTTTAGTCACTGGGGTTCTATTTTGTTTTTTGTTTCTTTTTCCATGTTCCATAATTTTTTTTTCTTTCGAATATGCCAAATAGTATATCATTTATATTACGGTTTATGAAAATAGACTAGTGAATAAGAAGAAAGGCCACACCCATGATATTTTCAAGAGCCCGGCCGCGTTATTTTTGGCAAAAAAAAAAAAATATATCAATCTCCTAATTAATCATCTAAAATGGGTCATAAGATTAATGGGACACAATGTCTGCAAACATAATGTTCTTTAAAATCTAGAAAATCAGTTCTAATAAACCAGTTTAATAAAAAATCAGCTCTCCTCATCATCTACACGTCTAATAAGCCTAATTAAATTGCTAATTTTTTTAATTGTAGCAATTATTAGTTCTCTTATTTATTTAACACATACATATAAGATCTTGTGGTTTTAATTTTTTATTTTGTAGAACATGTTAAATTAACGAAAAAAAATTAATTCACCGTTGAAACAAAAATATCAAATAATTGGAAATCGAGTTATAAAGCATGGTTAGATATCGTAATATTTTCTATTTTTAGAAATATATTAAAAATATTAAATAAAAAATATTAAAACATCATAATTAAATATTATAGATAGGATATATATATAATGATATCTATTCATGACATATTCTTTGAAATTTCTAAAACTAAAAGTTTTTTTTTTCTTTTAAATATATTGAAATTTGCAAATCAAATCAACGTTTGAATGAATTACGCTTCTTCATATCATAGAAAAAGAAGAATAATAAATAATGTGAATTTGACATTGATAAAAATTAAAGTTATAGTGTATAAAACACATAAAAATGTGTATCGGTGATATTTTATTTCGATTGAATGTAAATGTAATTCACCCGGATATTTCTTCTATATAATATACATATCTTGTGTAATTCTCTCAAAGAAAAGATCAACTCCAATAAGAGCCTATTGATCCAATTCATGGGTTTATTTAGGATTTTTAAATCTAACGTTTATTCAAAAATAAGGAGAAAATAGTCTGAATATATAGGTGTTATTAAATTCAAACATGTCATCAAGTTCAAAGAAATCAATGAAGCCGCGTTTCTTCAGAAATACGAGAAAGTTATTCGAATATCGTTCGAACTTCGACCATCATTTGAAGAGATGATGGGATCATTTCATCAAGATGATAAATTCGAGATTGTATCTCTATATAGACATTTTATAAATTCATAATATTAAATTTGCACACCCTTTTATCACTATTTAATTATATATACAATATTTTGTGTTATGAATATCGATATATATGTCCTTTTAATTGTACCTGTTGGGATTAGCTGGTACGATAACAATTACTACAAAACTATAAAAATTAAATCCTTAATTAAGATTGGGATTAAAGTAGATAGTACAAAACATAAAAGAGAGAATTAATGGAGTTTTAAATAATGAAATTGGTGCAAGATCGATCAATTCAAATGGTGTGAGGGAGGGAGTTAGGGATGATCTTTATTAGGTGTAGAACAACAACAACACGTGCAGCAATGTTGACATGGCTGCTGATGGGGAGCGTACACGTCATCGTCGACGTGGCAAGGGGACCCACCACCAGTAGCCAAGTAGAGTGGGCCCCAGCACTCGACCTTGTTGAATTCTGGGATGTTGGAATGGAAATAGACCCAAGCCAAGGCCTCCTGCAGCTCTGGGTAATTCTTGAACAATTTCTCATCTCCATGCACAAATGCCTTGAACACCTAATTAATGCATATGTATATAATCAATCTTCTCCTTTATTTTTTAGCAACTTAGGAAATAAAATAAAAAACAAAAACAAAAACAAAGTCCAAAAAGATATATAATGGTTCATATAAAAACCAATCTTATAGTATGAGAACTAGGAACCAATCTGAACCGTTGATCTTTGTATGATCTATGATTGTCATTATTCAAAGCATGAATATATATAAATTTAACCATGTTTTTATATAAGCATAATTATTTATATAAAAAAACATGAATCGAAAAAGACATCATTAAACATGCATGACTATATATAGATTTAAGCATGATTACCAAAGGGAGTTCTTTGCAGAAGATATAGTATCTAAGCTTGGCAAAAAGGTCCAAAAGGAAATGACCACCGCTGATGTGACAATGTACGTGCAACGACATTTTTCCCTTAATTTTCTTCCAAACACCCACCACTTCATCTCTCTGGAATCTGCTGTACCATCCTTGTAACTAAAACCATAAATTAAAATCATAATTATTTCAAACATTTAATTAAAAAATGTTGGTTTCATATAAATATATATTTTTAATAGAGAAAAAGAGAGTTAGTTAATTACCTGAGAGGTGTTGATGGTTTGTGAGACTGCAAGAGTGAGCTGAGATGTGATATCACAGTGTGTAAGTGTATAAGTTCTTGGAAGTTTTGGTAAATGCAACTTTTCTTCTTCTTCATTATTATTATTATTAACTCCTAAATACACAACTTTCAGCTTTGATGCCTCAAAAACTGCTGGCCCCAATAGCCTCGCTACCTTCTCATCCAACAAATATAAACAAACAAATCAATGTTAAACTAAAGAAAAAAAAAATAAAAAAAAGAACCCCATTATATATATATATATATATATATATATATTTATATGGTAGAAGAGAGAGAAAGTTAATTACAGGGGCTATGGTTTGATTCTTCTTGTTTTTCATTGTCGACGTGCGAAGAAAGAAAGAATATTTTTGTTGTGTGGGTGAGGAGGATAGCTTTAGCTTGGATGGAAGTAAAGCTGCTTCTAATGTCCCCATAGCAAGGAAGAATTAAACACACAGAGAGAGAAAGTGATCAGTTTGTTATGGTTGTTGAGAATAAAGAAAATAATAATAAGGGCCGCTGCTGCTTTTCGTTATTTAAGGTGGGTGCCTCTTGAATTGAATATAGAGCTACGTCTTCTTCTTCTTCTACTGCTTATAAACTGTCTTAGTGATGTATTATACTCTCTCCGTCCTATAAAAACATGTCAATATTTTCTTTTTCGTCCGTTCATAAAAACATGTCTTTTCTTTTTTAGACAATTTCTTCACTCACAATGTGGGACCCCTTTATCTATTTACAACACAAATAATACTAGATTTTTTAAAACCCGTGTCAACCTAACTCTTACATCATTTTATGGAAGAGTGATGCTATTCGGACATAAATGTCCGGACATAATCTAGCTCGTTTAGGTAAATGAATCGGTTCAATCCGTTTAACTTATTTATTTAATTTTGTAATTTCTCCACATTCATTCAATTTATTATTTTTTGAGTAATCTAATTCAAGTGAATGCTTAAATATCTATTAAGTAATAGTATTTCCGAAAGATTAGTGAAAATAACAAAATAACTTTATTAGTTTAATTTCGTATTTTTTGTATTCATATTTCTCTCTCTCTAAAAATGACGGTTTAGATTAATTAAGTAAATACATTAGAGTACTAACCAACACCATTATTTTATTTGATAAATTATAAGTTAAGATTATTAATATATTCATTCTATGTCCGGACATATATGTCCAAAAAGTATTAGTGTTTATGGAATGGAGGGAATTAATATAAAATAATTGTGTATGTATATAACCTAAATTAGATGGTTTTATGAATTTGTTTGGAGAATTTGAATTTAAGCATGCTTTCTTTGTGCGCCACATATTTGTTGGGACAGATGTACGACCATTCGGAATGATGACGACAAATTTTTCGTGTCTCAAATAATTTATAATTGAATATATAATTGATATATATGTATGCATACATTGATAATCACTAATAAGAGTATTTATATAAGAATAATTGAGTATTTATGTATGCATGCATTGATATTTGTGATGTATAAACAGTGGATTTCTATATGAGTGATGCTATTCGGATATAAATATTCGGACATAATCCAGCTTGTTTAGAAAAATAGAGTGATTGGACCCGTTTTATTTATTTATTTAATTTTGTAATTAAAAGAAAATATGCAGAGTTATCATTTTAAAAATGGAAGTTGTAATTAAGTAAATTACATTAGATCACTAACCAACACCATTATTTTATTTAATAAATTTTAAGTTAAAATTATTAATATATCCTTCTATGTCCAGACATATATGTCCAAAAAGTATTATTGTTTCTATATTCGTGTACGTCTGACTGTTTGTGATCACAATTATTACCATGTGCTAAATTTGAATTATATTTTAGATATCCACGACGACAACTACATCAATTGTAGATACAACAACAATATCATTATTAACCACAAATTTTGCAAGTGATATACATATTTATTTTTATATGGAGAAGTAGAAAACGGGGACAATTGCAAATAGATCATATGTAAAACGATGAAGGAAAATGATTGCATATATTGACAAAAAAAACTAATAAATCATGCTTTTGCTTTTTATATATGATCTCTTTCTTTCTTTTTTTTCCTTAAAAAATATTGGTGTCTAATTATTTTCTTTCTAATATCTTTTTCTTAATTTCCTGAATATTTTTCACTTTATCTTTTTAGAATGAAACCTCGTTTTTACTAATATCTTCCAAATCTGTGGCCGCTATTTTTGGTGTGTATTATATTGAATAAATTCACGTTCTTATGAAATAGCACACAAGAGATGAAAACTCTTAAACCTAATAATTATAATTATATATTACATGCATTCTGCTTGTTAATCAGAGGTATAATTCATCCAATGCATAGTATTAGTAGCACTTAATGGTGTCAATTCAACCCGAAACCAATGGTTGGCCCGAATAGACCAAAGAAAAAAAAAGGTTAGGGTCGAAAATTTATAGCCCAAAAAATTATGGGTTAAGATTAGGGTCGAAAATTTATAGCCCGGAAAAACAATGGTTAGGATTATGGTCGAAATTAAATTTATAGCCCGAATCCGATAGAATTAGCCCAAAAATCGAGTGGGTTGACCCGATTAACCAAAAGTTTTCTTATTAATTACTTGGTTGTCGAACTTCATAATTTTGCTTCTAAATTTGATGGTCATGTTTTAATTTTTAATGGAAAAGTTATACTCATCATATTTACTTATCCATTTTTGTATTCCAATAATAGAAAACTTATTGATGTGAAAAAAAATATTAAAAGAAATTTTGTTCAATCATTACCTCTCACGAAAATAATTATTAATTAGGTTTATGCAAGTCGAAGTTGAAATATTAATACTCACTTTTTCATTCAATACGAGGCCAGTCTTCGCATAGAGTATATTACTTATTTGTTTGTTAGAAGAATACGGTTATTAATAAAATTTATAAATATTAGTAAAAAAAATTCATAAGCCTTTTGGGCCGACAGGCTATTCCGAAAACTGAAAGTACCCGATTTGGCTCGAACCTAATAGCCCGATATTCCGTTAGGGCTGATCCGAAACTGAGCGGGTTGAACCGATGGACATCCCTAGTAGCACTACAAACAGTTTCTAGTAGTGATACCAAGAGAAGTGTCATAAATTTTGCTACATACATCTTTATAAAATTATAATGTATAACAAAATTTAGTGACAATCACATATGCATCTATATACTTTTGCTACGTAGCAAAAATAGTTGAATTTTTATATGTATACATATAAAAATGCAACTATTTTTTGTCATTTAAAAATGTAATAAATCAATTACACAAATGTCACTAAATTTGTGACATGCTTTAATTTTAGTGACATACATAATAAGAATTGCGAAACTTATAGATATCACTATTGAAACATTTTACTATAGTGTACTTAGTTAATTACTTCTCTGCCACACAATCAATAATAATGAACTATACAAAGATTTTTAGTTTACGAAATTTCTACTTAATTTATCTGTATCGTATTAAATTGTGGTTTTCCAACTCTAAAAACATGTAGTAGTAATAATAATAATAATAATAATAATAATAATAATAATAATAATAATAATAATAATAATAATAATAATAATAATAATAATAATAATAATAATAATAATAATAATAATAAATGGTGGGTTGCGGTAACGCATTTGAATTATTATGAGCTTTTTTTCTTTTAAGTTTGGATTTATATGATATAAGTTATATAACTAAATAAAATAGGAAGTCATGTTTTTATAATAATTACAATATCACAAACATGTGTATTACTTAGATTCATATCTAATAATATAGTTTTAATTTTGTTGGTATATGAAATAAGAAATACTATATTTTATGTAATGCAATTTATTAGTCTTCTTTTCTTGCATGGATGCCCTCTATTCCGCTCTCTAATTTTGTTCCTGTAGAGTGTAGAAACATTAATTTTCACGGCCAATAAAATTGTGAAACGTGAAAAATAAGTGAATAAATATCAAATTATATCTTTTATTTATATTTTAGAATTTAATTGAAGATAATTCCTTAATTAAATAAATAGAAAATGATATTTAATACATGAAAATTTCCGACCAATAAGAAGTCGCCATATATCAAATCTGCATAGAAAATCTCAAATATTTGATAATGATAACTACAATTTTGAGGACATAATAAAATTGTGTTGCTCAGTCCTAAAGCCCAAGATGGAGCCCTAAAGTTCATTCAAGTCCACTCTATTTATTTATTTATAATAATTATAAATCTAATTTTTTAATCAAATCAAATTTGTATGAACCCCTTCTAACTGGACCCAAAAGAAAATGATACATAAAGTGAGCTTTCAAATTTTTTTCCAATATAACAATAGAGTATTTTATTTTTGTAGGCTCCTTCCAGCCATGGACCCTGGCGGTCGAACCTCTTGCCTATCGGCCTATGCCCAGGGCCGACTCTGGTATAAGACATATGCACATTATTATCAAAGAAATATCTAATTAAAAAATATTTTACATCTGCAGATCGTCTAGTGAGTCAAGATTCAAATTCGAAAACTCTCGGCCACCAATATATATATACCACTTTGGATTTTATTATGACTCCGTCTGACGAATCTTAACCCATCCGGCCGTGTACGTAGCACAAATGTTTTTGTTTAATATTTTGAAGACATGAAGAAAAAGAAGTATGGATGAATATTTCATGGCATTTGCCACTGGGTTTGGGGAGGCGGTCCGATGAATAAAGCGGTTTGGAGCTTTATAGGTAGCGGCGGAGGTTGAGTTGCTGCGAAAATAGATCGTTGCATGTCACGCTACACAAGCCAAATAGATATTAGCAGCTTTAGCAAATAAGTAGTATAAACACACACACACACACATACACATCAGATATATTAGTTTTATTTTTCGTGAAATACATAAGAAAAACTCATAAAGGTTCTATATTTTCACTTCTTTATTTGGATCCGAATGATCCTATGTACATCTATTTAATTTTAGTTGGGGAAAGCGAACAGTATCCTAGATTTCTTTTTATATATTGAAGATGTTTTTCGTTCTGATGTCCCTTAAAGACAAATAATTCTATGTATTGGCAGCATGCTTTCGTAGTGGTATTTGTACTTAAGTCATAAGGGCGTTTACTAAGCGGGATAAGTTCGGATAGATAAAAATAAAATTAATATATAGATTAATCTAATGTTTACTTTTTAGGATTATAATTCATAAGATATCCCAAAGTCCGTGATTATTGCTATTATTTGATATTATTGGACTGATATGTACTCCCCCCCAAAGAAGTGGAATTGAAGGAATCGTTAGGACGAAGATTCATATAATCAATTTTATATATTCGCAGTCCTGCTTAGTAAAACGCATCTTAATTGACTAATTATATCCTTGACCTTGCGACATATATATATACAATGTCGGTCTACACAATTCTAAACTTAAGATAGAAGTATTACAACAACAAAATTGTCTTAGTAACGGCATAATTTATTTAATGATATCAAGAGAGGTGTCATAAAATTTGTTACATCTTTATTTGTTATAAAATTTAGTGACATCCACACACAGTACTTATATGCTTTTGATCATATATACAAAAATGTAACTAAATTTTATTACATTTAGAAATATAATATAATTATACTCTCAAATATCACTAAATTTTATGATATGCTTTTATTTTATAAAATGCATTTACATTTAATTCAATTAGCATCCGCACTCGATATTTTTCAGAAAAGAGTA
Organism: Agastache rugosa; assembly: GCA_031470985.1. NCBI lineage: Eukaryota > Viridiplantae > Streptophyta > Magnoliopsida > Lamiales > Lamiaceae > Agastache > Agastache rugosa. The sequence goes on from CM062603.1 coordinate 8,024,480, forward strand.
TACCACGAAATTTAAAAAAAAAAAAAAAAACATAAACATAAACAAAAAAGAGTATACCTCGAAATGACATAAAGATAGTTTATGAAACAATTAGGTTAATAAAGCTATTGAAAATGTAAATTGAGTTCCACTCCAACCTTTTTCCTTAATTCTGTGTTTTCTCTCTTCAGTTTCTTTTCCTACATCAAGATTAATCATCGATCAGAATTCCATGTAACAAAACATTGTTGGAAAATCGAAATATTTTGATCATTTTCTCAACTAATAAAAGATTTTACCTGTTCCTTCATGTGATCAATATGCTCGTTCAATAATTTGCTCTGCGACGAAAAAAATATTATTCGAGTTGAATAGGTCACATAACAACTGCCTAATTAATGGAGTATATGCTAAATACTAATCTAATATTTAAAACAATAATTATGCACTTTATATATGACTGTTGATAATGATACATATATATACCTTTCTATCTCTGATGCTTCTTAAACTACGTTCCAACTTTCGTTCCACCTCTTCTAAGTCATCAATAGAACAACAATCTAAACTCTCTCCCAGGAGTCTTCTGAATTAATCATACATATATATGCAATAGTAGTTACAGAAACCGCGGTTTTGTGGGGACGAAAAAAGGGACTAATTAATTAACAAGGATGATGAGATCATAACCTTTTAGATTCTTCAAGAAACTCGATCTTCTTATGCAATTCATGAGCAGTGCTCTCATCTCTCACATTCTGTCAAAATTCAATTATAGTAAAATTCAGAATATACATGTGCATGCAGTTAGCTAGGGATTGATCAAATTTATCTAGGCCATGTTGGAATTTGATAGCCTAAAGTTAGCTTTTGTGAGAAATTAACAAGTATCTCATTTATAGATATTTTTTATAACCGAATTAAAAGGCTGTATTAATTTGGAGTTGAGAAGAAGATTTCAAATGGTATAACTAAATCTCAAATTAATGTGTCAATATCAGTCAGAAAATGACTCGAAATGGAAGCTAAAGAATTTGATTATGTTTCAGATTGAATTCACAGAAGTTATATATGGAATTTAATTTCCTCCTATATGTTTCTGTAAATGTGATATTTTTGTTTCCTGCTTGTGATTCAAAGTAGTCAGACATATAAGACAAAGTAGTGGATTTACTTCACTTGAACAAGCAGCATAATATTTCTAATATATATATAAGGATGGGTTACTATAAAAACTATTCATGCTGTGAGAACTTGCGAACCATGCTTAAATCTATATATAGTCATGTTTAATGATGTTTTTTCGATTCATGCTTTTTTGTATAAACAATGATGCTTATCTAAAATCATGCTTATATCTATATATATTTATGATTCTAATAATGACAACCATAGATAAGACAAAGATCAACGGTCCAGATTGGTTCCTAGTTCTCACACTAGGATTGGTTTTTATATGAACCAATTCCTATATATATATATATATATATATATATATATATCGGGAGCGGATCTGGTAAGAACACATCTTATATGAGAACGTAAGAACAATGCATTTTTATTACATCGGAGATGCATAAAATGCAAAAACTAAATGCATAAATATTTTAATGCATAAACTACAATAACTTAATGCATTAGCATTTAAATGCATTAATTAGAGTAATTAAATGCACGGTTAAATCTGGACCATAGATCAACAAGGATCAAAGGTCCAGATTTGTTCTTATTTCTCACATAAGAAAGTGTTCTTATTTGATCCGCGCTCTCTCTCTCTCTCTCTCTCTCTCTCTCTCTCTCTCTATATATATATATATATATATATATATAGAATTTGGTTCATATAAAAACTAGTCCCCATGTAAAAATTACAAACTAATCTCAATCATTGATCATGGTATGATCTACGGTTGTTAATAATCAAAGCATGAAAATAGTATACGTAAAAAG